>OY744535.1:90535448-90557948 GCA_963556195.1 Sepiola atlantica
TGGGGAGGCAAAATACGATAGTCTCCTTTGTCACAAAATATCAATCTCTGTACCGTAAAACCTCAAAACCAACCTTATTGTGATGTAAAGTGCGGCAATACCAACAATTATCGAGTTTATCGCCCCACCCCAACCCATGCATAACAATTAAGATTTCAAGTCAACTCCAGAAAAAAACCTATTTACCAATTCTAGATTAGTTAACAATTTACCTTATGTAGAAAGCTCAACTATACTTTGATATGGACTCAAAATTTAAGTACTGAGAATTTAAGAGGTTTTTTGTTGCTTTTGTTCACTTACCCTTGTAGAAGAAAAAAATGCTAATTGTGCCTTCGATTCCTTTCTGACTAATCAATTAAAATAAGTTTAAACCAGTGAAGAAAAAACATTTACATAATTAATTAAAATTCATGAGAAAAGGTTTACATCCAATATTGATCCCATTTCATCTATCTGTTGTATAAAATACCTATGCTATGATTTATAAACAATTTTAACACATGCCTATTTCATTAATTATTATTACGTATATACAATAATATAACATCGAATTATTATCTATTATTCATGTGTCATCTAAAAATTAAAATTAAAATTATTTATTCAATATACCCTGTGTTTCCAGGATAATAAAAGCAGATTGCAGAAATACTTTCATTTTGGATATACTAAATAGTTACGACAACTATTTGGAAGACAAAGTTCTATAATTGTATAATGTTTCCAAACTTAATGAACCACTTATATATTTAATTAAATCTTTACATAAGCTATATAATTTTACATTAGTCCCAGAACGAAACCATTTTAAGTTGTGAGTGGAAGCGTGAAAGAAAACAGCAAGTCAGAAAAACCTTGGAGTTCGCCCACCGTCATGAATGAATCTTTAGAGCAATCCTCCACTCTAGAATACAAAATCAACCCTAGGTGTTATATTTCTTTAGGTCATCAGTACTTATAATTATCATTTAATTAAATTATGATTTATTAAAGAAAAATTACTGACATAAGCGACGACTTTATAAACATATTTTAGTAACATATATAATTAAATAGCGAGTGGGCACACTGGCAAAGCCTGATTTCTTTTTCGAGCAATTTGACGGAGGGTGTAAACTATTGTGGTAGTCATATATAGAATTTAATATAGTATATATGCATACATATATAAACACATTGATTCGATAAATAACTGTTCATAGATGTGGCTAGAAAAGCAAATAGCAACCCGATGATTTTTTCAACAGTAAAACTTCTTACAAACTTACAATTTTGATGATCACTTATACAGTAAAACTTAAGTGAACTAATAAATTGTATTATTTTTATTATATATATGTTGTAATTTTTATATAGATATATTTTAATTTCTATATTAATATATATATATATATATATAATTAATTATTTAACAGTGTCACTAGTATATATTAATTCGATCGATTGTGAAAAATATATTGTTATTTTCTAATCTGACATGTCATATATTATTTTTGACTGTCTTTTATAGTTCATTATCGAATGAAAGTATAAAATAGTCATAAGGTTTCCTACTGGAGAGCGAGCATTTAACTTTCGCAGAAAGGCAGCATTGTAGATGGTTTAGGTGTGAATCGCAATTATGAGTTCATAAATGAATTTTAATCCAGTAAGTAATCGAACCCCTTCTCTATTTTTCATTATAAGTTTACTCGGTACATACGTCGGGATATTTTGGTCTGAGTCACTAGTATTATCACATTCTCGGTGTGATTTTAAGCTACTTGAAAATAATTGGCATTCTTAAGCAGAAGTGTGTGTGTAAGTCTATCCCCTGAAGGATATGATGGGATTTACGACTGACACATGACAGGCACTTTCTATGATTTAACTGACGGGGAAATACAGCAAAAAGAAGTATCAGAGGAGTTATAATAAAACAAATAAAACAAATCTTGTTTTATAGCTACCCAGCATATTGTATGTGTTGTATTTTTAATATTTGAACCTCTTGCCTGATTGTACGATTTTAATTACGTCTGCCAATTACGTTTGATTCCATTTCTCAAAATGTATTCTCAAATTCTCAAGCATCAATTCAGACATACGGTCCTATTATTTCAATTTATTTTTAACAACTCAGTCGAACTATTTGTGTAGCTTGGATCAAATACCGATGAAGATGCTACTACTAATAGGAAACAGAGTGGCGCCTAAATAGAAGTGCTTTGGTGGAGGTGTGGCTTATTTGTCTCAAAACATCTCATGTAAGAGAAGGCAAACTTGCTTATTTCAAAACTCTATTCATAGGACCAGATTCAGTAGTCAACAATGATGAAGAAACTAGTAACGGAGTAGCTAACTCGGCTCAAGGTTGCATACAGTAACATTCTTGCAACTTCTCTAACATGGGTGTCGACGTTAGCCCTTCAGAAAACAATGTCGTCGGCGTTGGGGTGCGGGGTTTGTTGCATAAGTACTAACAGCTTGCCTTCCATGCTTACCTACCCAGGCTTTGCACTCTTAGAGAAACTCCGTTGTTGTCCGATTCTGAAATATAACAATATAATAGGAAATAGAGATATATTTTTTAAAAGCTTTTAAAGACTGAACACTTTTGTGAACGAGAATAAACATCATTGATTGAAAACAAATATTATGGAAAATAACATTTTGAAAATATTTGTTATCGGCAAAAGATGGCTGAACATAAAACTGCTACGGGCGGTGAATTGGTGTTTATCATTTAAATTATTGTAATCTTCATTATTTCCATCTATTTCTTTTGTTGAAAAAATATTTAAATTAATGTAAACTCGTAATTCGATAATTCTTTTATGACGTCAGATTACAAGATGAAGTATTATTGTTCAATGTTTTACTGACAGTAAATAGCATAGTTATTACTATATAAATGGTTATTACTATATAAATACAATTATATAACTAACATTTATATAGTAAATAGCATGGTTATTACTATATAAATATAATTATATGACTAAAATTTATATCGTAAATAGTATGGTTATTACTATATAAATATGATTATAGAACTAAAATTTTATGGTAAATAGCATGGTTATTACTATATAAATATAATTATATAACTACTGTTTATATAGTAAATAGCATCGTTATTACTATATAAATATAATTATATAACTAAAATTTATATAGTAAATAGCATGGTTATTACTATATAAATATTAGTATATAACTACAGTTTATATAGTTAATAGCATGGTTTAATAACCATATTACATTTTTTTTATTATAAATTTTTTTTATTATAATTTTTTTTTATTATAATTTTTTTTATTATAAATTTTTTTTAAATGACGGTTATAGGAAGTCAAAACAATGCAATATTCTTTTAATTTTTTCTTCGACCTTTATTACATTCATTTACTAACACATATTTATGAAAATATAAATAACTAGACATATATTTCTAAAAAACATTCAAATTAAATAACAAGATATATATGCAAAATTATCACAAATATAGAAACAAAATCTAACCAATATACACATAATGGAATGGTGTTCATCGCCGCCGTCGCGTTATAGTCAGCAGGTGTTTGGAGAAGATGCGACGTGTAACACAAATTAAGGAGTGGTTCAACCGATTAAAAAATAGACGCACATCAGCGGAGAGTGACTGGCAGGCCCCAAACTGCTCGGAAGCTATTGTTTAGAGGGTGCGAAAAAAGAGATAATGCTGAACACGACTGCGGCGGAGATGAAAACCATTCCAAAAGAAGACTTCCAGAGGTGTTTCCGGCAGTAGATGGATCGGTTGGCTAAATGTGTGCAAGCACAAGGGGCCTACTTTGAAAGGCATAAGGGCCCTAACCCCGTCACGTATTTGAAATATTTTTCTGGCCGATAGTAGAATACGTTTTAGACAGGTCTCGTATATATATAATACAAAAAAGTAATACATGCACGTAACAGAATTAAATAAAATACCATCTTTCTACATGACCTATATAGAACCCACTATATTATGAGAGAAAGACTCATTGATCATTATTAACACACCTTTAACACCTCATTAGCCGTCTGTTTCTTCTGAAGTGTCCCCCTCTTTTTTCACTGGTCATAAATCCCGCATTCACACTTACGCGTTACGAGTTCACACACCACATAATTGAGAAATAAAATAAATATATAATTACCCTTTTTAAACTCATATTTTTTTTAATATATAAATCTTTTATAATATTTATACACTTTAAGTATACTATTTATTACAGATCATATCGGTACATATCATACCCGACTCAAGAAAATACGGAGTAAAGCCGCATGCCGTTTTAAGGTATAAATGAACAAAATTCAACCCAGATACATGAATAAAACAGATAAAACAATTGACCTCCGTAATACAAATATTAAGTTGTAATTTAATAAAAAGCAAAACAAATAATCAATATAGACCGGCCCTAGTAAAGACGAAACTTTTACCACAAAGGCACAGTAAGAAAAAGACACCGCCCACTGACAGGGGGTTACTATTGTGGCTTTCTCCATGTTTTTCATTCTTTCACAATTTATTTTCGTTTGATGAAGAATTTCAACCGCCACAAGGACTTTTCAACCTAGTAAAATCCTGTTCGTAAAATTTTTATTTCACTGAATTAAATTAAGGAAGCTTATTCGAAGTATTTTCCAAGATAATTTAAAATAATATATATATATATATATATATATATATATATATATTGTTGAATATAAGAGACAACTCATGTCTAGATATCCTTTGGTAGATCCTTTCAATAGTCCGAATCAGGATCTTAGTTTCGGAGGGGAATTGGCTGATGAATGTATCACCAAAGGATATCTAGACATGAGTTGTCTCTTATATTCAACAAGATGCTGCCTATATATATATATATATATATATATATATATATATATATATATATATATATATATATATATATATATATATATATATATATATATATATATATATATATATATATATACGTGTACTGAGAGACAGACAGACAGACAGAGAAAGAAAATTAAGGGGAAGATTCCAGGCTATTACTTGGCAATAAAGTCGCTGTATATTCGATTAGATAGCGCCCAATTCTAAAAGTTTTACTTGCAGAGCTAGTATATGTATGAGTTGGTTTAGATTGAAAATGGCAACGCTCTAACTTACTGGTTTTCTTCGGAGCCAAGTTTTATAAGAATGCAAGTCATGCAGTGTGTGTAGGTGTTCATTTTACCACATTAATATATAGAATGCGACCTGCCATTGCTGTATGTTAGCCAGAAAACATAGCGTAAATTCACCTTTGACAATTTCTTTTGATGTGGGTACTATTCCTCATAACTCATTGATTATCTGGAAGAATATCAAATAATCATGGCAGAAACTAGAAACATGGTCAGTTCAACGTAGTCGATAGTATGATGCTACTGACATGTGCAGACAGTTATACAAAGTAATGGCAGTTAATCGCTGTTTCCAATTATTATATGAGGCACACTCGTGCTGACCAATATCTCGCAAAGTAATTGAATAATAAAAGCTATATATTTCGAAATCGAAGTGCCCACTGACTAAATGGCAATGCAATGTAATAATAGATTATAGGAATTGTACCAGTAGACAAACAAAACAATATTTATAAATATATATATATATATATATATATATATATATATATATATATATATATATATATATATATATATATGACCTTGAATGCCTACTGAAGAAATTTTGACTGCCTACTTGACACTTACCTCGAGTGTCTAAGGTCTCTCTGTACAGGGGTTTGTCAGGACAACCTGGCATGAGGATAAATCCTCCTACAAGTAAACCCTGACCAAGTATTCAAAATAACATAGTGTTCGAAGCCCAAATAAGATAACTTCGGTATAGCTACTCAACACTGGCTAATACGAGGAATGTGTACCTACTCTAAGTGATGTTGCCTCTAGTAACAGCACCAAGCTGGATACTCCTCCAGGCATGATGCATTCTTGTCTTGGAATCCGGTAAGATCAAGAGACCACAATAAAGATATACTATAACATAGTTAACTGGTCAACTAGGGGGAGGAACATTAATAGTCTGTACTTCTTTACAAACTCAGCATAACTTTAATGGAATATACAAATATCTATGTATCAAGGATTTGCCCCAGGGAGGGGTCCCTTTATTTCTGAGAACTTCGACTGAAGTAAAATAAATGAAACATTATATATATATATATATATATATATATATATATATATATATATATATATATATATATATATATATAGTGTGTGTGTGTTTCGGATAAAAATGATGCACATATGAAAACATAAATAACACCGTTCAACAATTTTGTAACTTTCTAAAAACTTACTATTCTAAGAGTAGTTGACTTTTAGTAATCTGGGTGCACTGATTCCAGATCTGAAAACTGTTTTTCTCTATCAGGTCTCAATTTTTCTTTGAATTCGCCTACTAAAGTTTTACATTTTTCCAAAATTAATGCATTTTTGACCAAATAGCATAGTTTCACTTAATTAATTTAAATGATTTAAATTGAACATGTTAATGTTTTTTACGATATTTTTTCAAATATATACAACTATATTTTTTAATTGCAAAGAAAATATACTGTTTTAACAATTCTTGTACGCTTTCACATGATAAAAGTTGTAAAATTAACTTAAATGGCAAGGAAAATACAAAAAACGAAAAAATCTAAACTGGGAGCTGTGTTTTACGGTACTTAGCATTATTTTTATGCGTATAACCATCTCGTTGTAGATTCCAAGTAAAGTCTGTCCACCTAGCTGAGCTCGACTTTCCTTTGTACCGAGCTTCCATTGCAGCTATGTCTTGGTGAAATCGTTCACTGTGTTTACCGATAAGATTTGATAAATTCTCCGGAAAAAAAAATAGGATTGGAGAAAATGGAGATTCAGCGACATATAATATTCCAATTTCTGATACGATTTAATCAAATAAAACACTAACACATAATAATCAGCAGACTTATGCTTTCCCAAAGAAACCATTGCATATTCTCTGAAAGTAACCCATTCTGCTAGTTCCAGTTCAGTCATAGTATCATCGAAAGCGTCATCAAGCCTTAGTTTTCTAATCTTTGGACCAACAAATACACTTTTCTTTACTTTTTCATTCTTTGGATTTGGGAAACTTTCTTATGATATACTTAAAAGCAAGTTTATCGTAGTCCTGGGCTTTTACAAATTGCTTGACTTACATTAATTTAATATGCAAGGGAGGGAGAATGATTTTTCTCCACGAGTGGTTCTCGAATGACGTTGTAGAAGCCCGACGTGCTGTCGCGCGGTTCCAATTTTGAAAGTATGTAATGTTATGTCTGGCTCGGCTATCTCAACAGCACATATATTGTGTGAAGTTTAATTAAAGTTTAGCCAAAATTGCAACCAACTTAAAATCACAACAGATTTGCTATTTATGCGCTTCGTACTTTATTTCTTTTAGAATACATTCCAGGTGTTCGTAATTCTTTATTAATTCCACCGAACGGGCAACTGGAATCGATGGAGGCTAAGGGCATGATAATGAGGAAAAGTAGAAAACTAGATAGAGTGTCAATTAGGCTAAAATAACAACGGAAATGAATCGGTGACCTTTGAACGAGCGCAGGTGTGTGAGGTCGACGAGTTCATTTCGGAGTATGACGTCGTAAAAATGACGCGGTAACCTTTAAAAGAGTCAGGTGCACGAGGCCAGAAGAAGGCACCCGGAGTGCAAAGTCAGAAATTAAAACGGCGGTTTTAAACGAATAAAGAAGGGGCGCTTACGTAGCATAGATCGAGTTGGGATTATATAGAGAAACAATTGTTGTGGGTCAGCCCCGAAGCGGGGTACTCAAATCACGGCGAAACTGCCGTAAACAACTGGCGTGAGGATCACAAGCCTTCCCTAGATTCCGGGAGCAAAATGCTACATAACGTATTGTCTTGTTTCAAAATAAATCATTCTGCCTGATTTTCGTGAAAATAACCTACGTTGGGTAGAGTCGAAAATCCACCGCCGGCAAGCTAAGGAAAGAGGTGTATTCGTAAGACAAAGGAAAATACAATGATGCTAAAGGACTTTTGCTAACAAAGAAATATTAAATTATATATATGGGTATACCCAACTTGCACCAGAAGGTGGTAAGGAATAAAGAAATAGAGCATGGACGTGCAGGTTGTGAGACAAAACCCGCAAGAGATGGAGATGGTTCAAGGATTTTTTGCAAGAACAAAAGAGATTCCTGATCTTTGTTTTGGTATCGTTTCTTTTACGCCATTTCAACCAAATTGTGAGATTTAATACAGAATCAGTTAAAGTAGTATGTTTATTATTCCGCTTTAGTAAGCAGAATAATAAACAAACAATAAGTATTCTGATATATTATCAGATTTTGTAGACGAATATTTTGCAGATGCACTTCTTAACTTTCTTGTACAATCGTACTTCTTTTAGGAATTACAAGAATACCTACTCAAGAATACTATTTGTGTAATGCACTTGCTAATACTTGTATTCCATTAAAATTGATATATTTCACTAATATATGTTCAACTGGAATAGACCTGGAAATCCAACACAAGATGAAGAATATTTTCTTTTAAGCAGATATGATTCAGTTACGTGTCTGTGCCCGATGTAAAATTGGACAAGAATATTCTATAATTTGGCAAATTCTCTTTTATCGTTGATTAGAATTTTTTCAGTATATCATTTTTGCAAGTATTCTAAAGGGTTTTCCACTTATTTGGTATGACATTTTTAATTGTTGATTTTATATATATATATATATATATATATATATATATATATATATATATATATATATATATATATATATACAAGTTAGGTATTCGTTTAGATATTATGTTAGCGATTTCATAAGCTTTACTCACTTGCTAGGTTTCTAAATACAAAGTAGAATAATTAGTGGATTATTCATGGTTTTATTTTTCATCGATTGAATGTCGAAGACTATGAATTTGCTTCACCTGATGTTTTTAGTTATTCCAATGCCAATGCTATCTAAACTATGTCTATTAATGTATCACTTCACAGTCGTTTTTTTGTATTTTTTTGCTGCTTTATCTGTAGATTCATCTGTGTTTATTTAGTTGCAATCATAAAAGCGGTATTTTGTGTTTTGAAATTCATTCTGAAATATATTTTTTGTTCTTTTCCAAATTAAGTATGAAATCTGGTTACATCAATTGACAGAATGCAGATTTTGAGATGATTACTAGAATCCATTTCTACTTTTAAACTCTATGATCAAGAAATCAATGGCTTCATATCGTATATGCGGTTTTTTTTCTTAAAGAGGGTTCTGTACTGTATATTAAGTAGACAGTCGTAGGCAGTGTTTAATATGCATGATAATATTTTTGTAGTATTTTAGATTGCTACTTAAAGTTTTCACGTGGTATATACAATTTATGTGCTTTATCCACATATGACGTAAGAGTCTGAGTCTCTGTTGGTAAATTTAGGAATCTGTGATCTTACAATTAGTAGGTGTAATTGAATTAGTGTGGCAGATTACTGATTGTTTTGTTATATTTGATTACTCAAAATAGCTCCTACGATAGATTAAAAACAACTTGTTGGCAACTACAATGTCTTGACATTTATGTTCATCTGTTATTTGGATTTCCTCCCCAATCAATTATAAACACTGATGCATTTCGTGAAGCATGCCACACTGGCTAAGAAAATACGCAGCTCTTTAGGTTTATTTGTTTACCATGTATAACATACCAAATTTGACGAAAAAAAAGCCCAATGTTACACCGAGGATATACATGAATCAATAGACAAACCTGCACTAAAATACTTGCTGTAACTCAGAGCATTTTTACTTTCAGTCTCTGTCAGCCTTTTTAAATATATAATGTATTGTTTTGTTTTTCTTGTATTGTATCAATTTATTATTTTTATAGGATTGTCTAAAGTTAAATTTAATTATTTACGGTATCTTTTGGTCATAGAATGTTTTATTGAACAAAATTGTTGTTACATAAAAATAACTCATTTTGTCATAAAGAAGTGTCGTTCTAACCTTTATTTATAAAATTATTGGATGTAAATAAATTCCAAATCTGTCTATATAGGAAGATTTAGTAAGAATTTTAAAATCAGTTTAACTAATTTTCGATTCGACACGCTTTTCAGATGATAAAGGCTTACAAAGTAATTATTTTATCGACTATTAATAAAAGGTAGCTTACTTGATTACGAAGAAATCGAAATTCATTGTGTTGGATTCAATTTCATAATTAAATTGTAATAAGATAAATAGGATTTATAAATGTTATTTTTGGTATTTTATGCTATTGAATTTTTATTTCAATAAATAATTGACTAATAAATGTGCGTGTAAGTCACGAAGAAGCGAAAACATCTAATGTTTATATAGTAAGAAGTAGTAAGTAAGTGAGACAATATTAACGTAAAGTCTTTAAAAATACACTTTGACCTATATGGTCTAATGTTAAAACACTGGCTAACAATTTGCTCTTATTGACAGTTTTCTGAGGGTGCATGTGTAATCCTAACTATAGGTGAGTATATCCAAGAATAATGTATGTATAAATGTCTACGGCATCATGGCTAACATAAAGCTAGAAGAAAAAAGGGTGAAACCGTTTTGGAGGCATTTTTTATATTCCGTAAATATGTCCGTAAGAAAGAGACAGTAAGCAACAGCGAGCAACAAAAAATCAACTTCTAATTAAAAAATGTTGTTATATAATCTTGTAAGTGGAATAAATTAGCGTAATCCAGTATTTTTGGTTTGTAAAAGAATAAACTTTCAATAAAAACCATTTTCATAAAAGTGTAAGTTATTTATTTTTCTAAAATAACTTGTGCATCAGTTTATTTTGATAGTTATCATATTCTTTTAATCTGTATGTAAGCGAACGATAGATAGCGAACTCAGACAATCGACCCATTTACTTTGCTTGTAAAAGATTCATACTTAACGAAAACTACTTTTTTTTCTTCTTAGAATGTTTCCGTGACTAAACTAGAAATTAAAATTGCTGTAATATATTAAATTTGAAGTTAAAAGTATTTTATTGAGTTCGACAGATATTTTATTTAAAAACTTAAAATATTCCTACAATTGTTGGTTGCACAAAAGTTCGTACTCACATTTCTGGGATATTTTAATGCATTATGTGTAATATGAACGAAATACAACTTTTATTTAAGATTTGTAAATGTTGTCAGTGTTTTCTTAAATAAACCAAAATAAACTTGTCTTTCGAAAACACAAGAATTATGTTTGTAAACCAATGCTTTTATTTATCCATATTTTTATTTATATTCTTTTTATATAAGTCACTAACATACTAAACTGATCCTAGGAAATAAGCCGATAACATTATTATATTTACTCATATAAAAAGTGTGTTCTTCAGATTGTTCACGTAATACTACACTGATTTAAACCGGCAGCACTTTTTAGCATGGCTTCCACTTCTCACCTCTAACTTTGCTCTCGATTTAAATACTTGTCGATTTTACAATATTTTATTTCGGTTTATTTTTCGTTTTTTTTCCTTTTCGAAAGTAAACTATCGTTAAAGTGCAGTACACTATACTTTATATTTTCTCTCTTTTTTCAGTGAAGAATAATCCTTCTACACTTAGAAAACATGTTTAAATAGCACATTTCACTATATTATATTTTCCTCGGGTAACGCCGGGTACATGTTAAATCCTTTTTTACTCACCTAAATTACTTACAGTGAAATGGGTTCTTTTCTTTTTTTTCAGGATTGATACTTTACTATTTATTTTTATTTTTTAAAATAAAATTGGTATTTTTTTATTTTCCTAGACAACGACGGTACACGTGTCCTGGTAGTGAGAAAACAAAAATTAACCGAATTCAAAATAGATGTATCTTTCATTTGTTCTGTGACTCATAATTAAGAATATTGGTTGTTGGTGGAACTTAAATACTCTAGGTCAAATACACTTAATAGCCATTAGATGTCTATATCTATTAAACTAATGAGCAAATATATTCAGAGTTAAACGTAAAGAACGGGGCAGAGGGGCGCGTGTGAAAGTAAATACAGCAAAAGAGGGGAATGTTGAAAGTGAGAGTGAAAAAAGGGGTAAAATAAACATAGAAAAGTTAATAAAAACCCGTGAAATGTTTTCCACACTTTTGTTTTGGGATTTTAATGAATCTTCTGTAATTTTTTTCATCGATTTTATTGCACAGTTTTACCGTTGATGCTGAATCCGTAGTTTATATAAAGAAATTAGAAGAGCTAGCACCTGCGCTTGACATTTCCAAATCAATTAAATACGTATTAACCTATTCTGAGTACCCAGAAAGTGCTGATCTATAATAGTCTATGAGTACACTAATCAATTATTTCTGGCAGAATGATCATTTGATTATTATCAATTACATTTTCATTCATAAAACCATGTATATCTGTGTGCGCGTGCATGCGCCTATCAGATAATTAGCACAAGAGATAGCAAGTCAATGTTCATGCTAGGCCCTCTGAATGCAAACACATTTTCAAAAGCTTGCATGCGTCAATACGTGCTATACCGCCCCTATATGTATGTCTACACTATATTTACATAAATGATATTACATTCTTTCGATGTGTACACTATGTTCTGATACAATACATATTCCAAACACTACGAATAAGCTAGATTAAATGTAAGTCTACATAAAAACAAAGTACTAAGATTACCATCAGATCGCACGTCTGTAAAAATGTAGTTTATTGCTCTGGTTTTCTCTTTATATATGTTTCATGCTCTCTACTCATGTTTAATGTTTCTTTTGAATTTGTAATTATTTCAGAATAAAACTCATTCAGAAGTCTTTCAATAAATAAAGGCGAATTATTAGCTACTCAAATATGTTGAGTGGATTATATACCAGGTTTCATATCTATCCTCAATATTTTGTAGCTATCTACTAATTAAAAGTTTCATACTTATCCTCAATATTTTGGAGCTATCTATTAATGTAAAGCGAATCTTTTTCTCCAATCCTTTTGAGTAATAGCTTTCTTACTACAAAATCTATATTCATCAGTTTTTGTTGTTAAACGTTGGCACATGATCTTTACCAGGAATAAGTATTTCTATTCAATTTCCTTTACAAGATAAGTAATCCACTTCGGTTGATCTACACAAATCGGCACATTTTTAATAAGGAAATAGCTATAGTAGCATTAGCAGCACTCCCCTTAGTTCAAAAGTATCGCTCTGCAGAAAGGGGTAGTGGCAACGAGGTAATATCAGAGCCTTGTGGTCTAGAAGTCCAGTTCCTGGTGGGACCACTGATAGTAGACAGGTCAGGCCAGGCACCCAGCGAGATTAAAATAGCAACTCGACTAACATGTCTCTGGTGAATATCCAGCAAGAGTCGCCATCAAAATCTGTCGTCTTCTGGTGGTATCTGCTTCCGCACGTTCTATGCAAGGATATGTTAGGCGCGGAAATGTAACTCAATAGAGTGGGCATATCACCGTTTTTTCAACGCATTTTCTGTGTATTGAACCAAACCTACCCTGACTTTGTATGCAACCGCTGATCATTGTCGTGTCGGGAGTGAACGTGCAATTTTGTTGCTTTAAGGAATAGATGCTACCAATTACTGGGGTACGATTTCGTGGGGTTTCTTCAAACGTTTAACTTACAAAATAAAATCTACAGCAGCAAAGTATACATATAAACGCTCAGATATCTATAGAGAGATATAGGCAATCTGAGTTTGGATAACGGCAGACTTACTATTTTCAATCGTGGTCTGGGAATGTATTACTGCACTGATTGCTAAAATAAAGAATGCAATAGCGTCAAGTACTAAAACCAATGCGTTTTTGTTTATTTCGTAAACAATAAGTTATTCGAATATTAAAGACGTTCCATTTTCTCAGGTGCAGAATGTAATTGTGTACGGATGCCATTTTTCTCCGTTATAACTCTTTATGTTCTCACCCGCGTAGAATAATTACACGTTACATTTAATAACGATTTTAATTTCGCAAACATTGTTATCTTAAAAGCAGCTCGTTTATATATATATATATATATATATATATATATATATATATATATATATATTAGTACTTCATGTATCCACATAAAATATTATAAGGAGATATAATTTTTTATGTGTCAGTTTTCGGTATTTACTTCAACAATGCTCGATACGTAAGTAGAGCTAGGTAGTAAGCAATGGAAATAGATATGGCAATCAAGCTACACAGAGACTCCCGTGTTTCATCCCCGGGGGGGGGGGGAATCGTCAGGCTAAATGCATTTAGCCTGACGATTCCACCCGGGGATGAAATACGGGAGCCTCTGTGTAGCTTGATTGCCATATATATTTTCATTGCTTACTATATATATATATATATATATATATATATATATATATATATATATATATATATATATATATATATATTATAATATAAAATGAAGTAATAAAATAAGGTGTCAATCAAATTTTATTAGAATTCAAAGTTCATGCAAAGCATCCTTAAGTCCTTAGCTCATGAGTTTTCAAAGATAATTCTTCTCCTCAGAGGACCATTACCGCAGTTATACTACTACAGGCAATAACATTTTATTTTATTTTGCTCAATTCGGATTTAGCGGGTTTTCTAATTAAACAACGAATTTGGATTTGACTTGAGTTGCACATGTTGGGATTTCGGAACTTTGATTGAACTTTTTGTATTATTTTGATTGATTTATTTATCATTAACATTGAATATGGACACATTTCGCGACTGGATAACTTTGCCGGCCCCTTCAATTTAACGTATTTGGACTGCTGTTTGTATCTTGGAGTACTGTCCTTCCTGATTATGCTTCTCAACTTGTATGACCTGGATGGACTGTATGGATTCAACAAAAGTATGTTTTTGGATTGATATGTTTGATGTTATGTATTTTTATATATTTGTGTATATAATTTTATATATTTTCAAAGCGTAATGTTATTGCCTGTAGTAGTATAACTGCGGTAATGGTCCTCTGAAGAGAAGAATTATCTTTGAAAACTTATGAGCTAAGGACTTAAGGATGCTTTGCATGAACTTTGAATTCTAATAAAATTTGATTGACTCCTTATTTTATTACTTCATTTTATATTATAATATTAATGCTCTATCCAGTATATTGAGCTTCAGTTTTTTATCCGGATGTTTCACTAATTATAAGATATTAGTTGACGCTTATATCTTTTGTTGGATTGCTTCATATATATATATATATCTATATATATATATATATATATATATATATATATATATATATATATATTAATATATATGAGAGAGAGAGAATAATATGAGTGTTACTACAGCATAGAAAGCGTCGTTAAGAGATATATTTGAAAATTTGAGAAACCAGTTAACAGACGCGTGAATTTATATCAATAAATGAAATTTATTAATCATTTTATTTTAATATATTTTATAAATCCGAATGTTTAGTTTAACAAACTGTAATCATAGAAACAGACGGTATATATATTTTTTTCTTCACGGTGAAAGTCAACGGCACCGCCGAAGACTGACAATCATCTCTGATGTTATTGGAGTGTTTGTATATATGTCCGGTGCAAGTAGTGAATGCGCCGAGAACTCTCATATGATTCTAACCCATGCTTACCAGCAAAAGTAAAATGAAAATGGTCAAACCTAATCAATTTACCGATTGAATTACTTACTTTTAGATCGGCCACCGCTTAAATTAAACTAACAAAGATTAAAATAGAACAGTAAAATTAAAATTAAATCTTAAAATAATAATAAAATGAGAGATTAAACAATTGAAAAATAGTAAAACTATTAGAACACAATGACGTAATGAAAAATAAAATAAAACAAAATAAAAGAACATATAAATATTGAGGGAGGGTTTGGAAGCTGATCTGTCATTGTATATTTTGTGCAGCATGTAATTGTTATTCAAAATCTGCTGAGTGTATGTTTTTACAAATGCTTGCAATTAAGCGATGTGTCTCGTCTGACATTAAGCAAGTTGTCTCTGTCTTTTAATCTTATTATCTCAAGCTCTTCATCGAAACACAAGAAGCTAGGTAATTCAAGGGATTCACAGGTGTTAGCTTTCTTAATTATTGTCCATTCTACTACTGGTGTTTTTACATTAATTAACTTACGGAAATGCACGGATAATGAAGTGTCTGTACTACATCGTTTATGATTGAATAAAAAGCCATTTTCATTTTTCCACAACTAGTACAGTTTGAGAATGATCTACATGAACTAACCAGAAACGTCAAATTTAACAGGTACAAAGAGAAACTGGATAGTATTGTCAGAGATATATGAAAAACTAACACCATTCTAGTAAAAGCGGCGTAAACAAGAAACCTTTATAAACCTAGCAACCAATAGCATAGAAACATAATCAGCAAGAACCTAACGAAGAACTACCAAAATGCAAACGACACCAACTTCATAGAAAGGATAAACACGGAGAGCAAAAGAATTACCGATGAATTAATAATACGTGAAAGAGTCGGGAAACCTAAGGAAAATGAATCCTACATCTTACTTAAGAACCCAAACCGGACTTTAATTTAAAATCGTCCACTGCATTAATAAACCACAGCACACCTGAAATTGGAAGAATAAGCCAAACGATACTAGAAACGATGAATCTCAAATTAAGGATGAATATAATGTGAACCAATGGATAAATAACATAGATACAATGAAATGATTGAAAACGATTTTTAGTAAAAATAGATACGCTTTCATCCATTTCGACAGTATGGAATATTACCCGCCAATTACAAAAACGCTATTTGAGCAAGCAATCGAATTCGCAAAAAAAATCCACAAATATATCGGAGAAGGAAATTGATGTGCTTAAGTGGTGTCGGCCTACCGTTCTTATCAGTGATAATGAGCAATGGACTACAAATAAGCAAAATGGATGTTTCCACGTTTCCATGTAATCGCTGGATTCATCAGAGTCATTGAACTTAGACTATATATAATGCGCAATATTACAGAGAATAATAACGTGGCCGTAGTGGATATTGGATTACATAAAGATGATGGATGAATGATAGTTATGCACTGCACTAATCCCAAATAAAATAGAATTAAAGAGATGATAAATAAAGGAATGAGTAAACTAGGGATTAAGGTGGAGATTACTAGAAACATTAATTTCCGAGATGTAACATTAAATCAAGTAACACGCAGATATAAAACTTTTATAACAGAAAATACCAACCCCATATATGTACATCTTCAATCTAACCCCTATAATTAAGCACATGTCTGAATCTATAGAAAGTAGAATAAGCAACAACTCTTCAGACGAAGTAACGTTTAATAACCATAAAACATTAATAATACGGCCCTAGAAATAGAGGATAAACACACGCTTATATAGAGTATACAAATATCGTGGTCAGAATATTATTAGGTTTACACCCACTTTCAACTTAATGTTAAGATGTTTACACCTCATTAACAAACAGTTTCAACCAGGTAATATTCTGCATGAAATATCTGATAAAAAAGTTTAAAATTAGCATATACCTGCACTGAAAGAATAATAAAGATGCATAACAATAAGATACAGAAAAGCAATGGAATAAGCATTACTATTAATAATAGTTTAGAATGAGAAAAATTATGTTGTGTTAATAGTAAAAGTATTTGTTTCAGTTATAACTGAAAGAAATTATTAAATCACTGAGCATTTGGCAGGATAGTCACGTCTTATTTGCAAGAAACTAAAGCAATTTTGATATGAATCATGTATTGTGGTAAATTTCCATTATATGTGTAAATAAATGTATTTCTTAATTAACAAATTTAGAAATACATTTATTTACAAATATAATGTAGGTTAATGTAGCAAATGAAGTTTGTCAATAATTACTCTTTTGAATTAAATCAATTCATACCTGATACATGTATTGTGTTAAAAGTTAAAAGGAAACCGTTATTATTAAAAAGGTTATGTAATATAATGTTTTATGTGTACAAATTGAGCAAATGAAGAGAGTTATTAATTACTATTTTAGTCACATAAATTATATTTTCGTATGGAGCTTGAAAGGCAAAACAAATCTGATGTGTTGGTCAGTAAACACTTATGAAAGTTATCGTAGTGAGCGTGAAACTGAAATAAATAAATCAATTACGACGTATGAGGATCCAACAGCTTTCATTTGTGTCTAGATCGTTCATGACACCTGAGTCCGGCAAGAAACCATCAAGGAAAGCCGCAGACAGTGCAAGAGTGTGAGTAATCGGATGCCAGGTGTGGAGCACTCTCTCTAGCTTTTCGCCTCACTCTGGCAGTTCTCATATTATCAACACAGGTTTCGTTGAACCTTTCCAGGCCAATGCAACAAGCTGCTCGCCATGTCTTCCTGTCTTTTGTACAGTCTTCAAAGTTTTTGTGAGGTACTCCAATTGCCGTCAGCGCATTTTTAAATTTATCTTTGTACCTCAGCAAGGGCCGACCAACATTTCTGTTACCACAAGCTAACTGACTGTACATCAGTGCTTTAGGTATTCTCCCTTCGTCCATTCTTGCTACATGACCAGCCCATCGCAATTGAGACTGCAACAGGAAACTTTCAATTCCACCAATATTGCATCTGTTGTAAAGATCGGTGTTAGCGACTTTGTCCTTCAAACTAAGTCCGCATATGGTCCTAAGGCAGCTCCTGTGGAACACGTCCAATTGGCGAATGTGATGCCGGTAAGGCGTCCACGCCTCACATCCATAGATAAGACCTGTTAATATTACAGCCCTATACACATTGATTTTTGTCTCCACCTTAATGACTCTGCTACTCCAAAGACGATGTTTCAGCTTGCCGAAGGCATTTGCCGCTTTTGCAATTCGGTTTACGATTTCATCATCAAGTGAAGCAGCAAAATTAACTTTGCTACCTAGGTAGGTTAAGCTTTTGACATAGTTCAGTGGTCTGCCATCCACTTTGAGTTTTTCTAATGGAGATTCATGGATGGGCTGACTTTGTTTCACTCCTTGAACTTGTTTACGGGTAGGAGATGGTTGATGGACCACCTCAGTCTTCTTTAAACTGATTGTTAAACCAAAAGCCTTACATGCACCTGAAAATGTTGTCAAATATATATATATATATATATATATATATATATATATATATATATATATATATATATATATATATATATAGGTAGGTATTACACACTTTTATATTTAAAAATAGTTATAGTTAATGCCCCTTTAAGAATTAATAGTCTGAAGAGTCCAGTTTGATCTTACCAGATTGTTGTCATTCTGTGATTAAGCAAAGTTCCGCTCGAGCGTTGAACACTATCGACAACATGACAGTTACCTCGCCTTTCGGCTTAGTCGAAATTAATGTCAATTAGTGTCTGTGAAAAAAGAAGAACATATATTTAATATAAGGGCAGCAGTTTTTGGTCGCCGCCACTTACCGCCACCAAGCACAATCAAGGGGTTGAGTTACCTGACTCAAATTAAACAAAAAATAGCAAGCAATTAAAATTAAAGAGCATCATCTGCATGTTTATAGAAATAGAATTGTTTACTAATTTTTATACTCCACTCCATGAATACAGTATTGTTCTTTTCGGTAATTTTTGTATCCGCCACTATCCTCCAGGATATGCCAGGATATGTCTCACATGACCAAAAGGAACCAATTCATTTGTTTGTATTTAGTAATTTAGTTATTACAATAAAATAGCAGAATTTGTGAAGTGTGTTTATTATTTTTCGTTTAAGACTCGATGTTTTTCTGGGGTTTTGTTTTCGTTTTTTTAGTAGTCTTTCCTTGTAGATGAATGCATTCCCATGAAAAAATGTATAATTTCTAAGTACCGATTTTTACCAACTCATTTGTTATTATTTATTTTGATTTTGTATACTTAAACGTATTGTAAAATTATTTAAAAGTGGTGTCAGCACGGTCCGTTAGGTTAACTAAATCCCTTTAAAAAGTATATATATATATATATATATATATATATATATATATATATATATATATTAATTATCCCTTAGAACCTAAATGAAAAATTGCCGTAGCCGTCACTGATTGAGGAGAATAGAGAATTTGCCAGTAAAAAATAAATTGTAACGGTATGTTTAGTTTATTAAATTGATAGGTGAAAGTACAGAATAGTAAACTAAGCCCCCCCCTGCCATGTTAAGAATGGGGTTCAGAAAGTGTTTAAAGTCAAGGATCGATGTTTTTTCATGTTTTCGTTTTTTTCATAACCTTTACTTGTAAGTAAAAGAATTCCGTTTTAAAAAAAGTATATCATTTTTAATAACGGATGTTTTAATCATTCATATTCGTTAGGTAAAATATTTCCTCAAAAAGAAAAATGTCTTTAAAAAGAATGCATCAAAAAAGGAATCGATAAAAAAACGCCTCCCAAGGGAATTAAAAGCTGAAAGAAACATTTTGGTTCAAATTCTGTTAGTTTTGTGTATATATATATGTTAATTTTATTTGTTTATTTCATCCTTATTTTTTAGTTTTTATTTAGTTATTTTATTTGTTACATTAAAATAGCAGAATTTATCAACCTTTTTATTTTTCTGTGATAAGCTATTTAAAGTCAAGGACGGATTTTTTGTGTGTGTTTTCGTTTTTTTTCGTAGCCTTTACGAATTCCGTTTAAAAATATATGCAAGTTTTAATTACGGATGTTTACACATTCATATGTCTAGAAGATGACAGGGCGCAATAGAAAATAAATATGCTTATTGTTTAAGGGAAGAAATGGAGCATAATATTGTTTTGTGTATTGTAAACTGTAAGTTTTTAAATAAAAATAAATTAAACCAAAGCTGTTCTTTTATATGATAGGAGCGCCATAGAAATATGTATGCTCAATGTGGGATGATGTAATATTTTTATTTATTTTTTACATTAAAGGTCAACGCTATTTTTAGGCAAGTAAATATGAACAGCATGAATAACTCGGATGAAACTTCAATATAGCCACCCACACTTCCCGAGGTAGCCTCATAGTAACAGTTGAGTGTAGTGTCCGTTATTAGTAGTACGAGGGGGAGACTTTTAAGAAAGATCCAGTTATATTTACGTATTACACTGTAAGGTTCTTATGGAGTTAAACTTGAAATATTTGTCTATTATATATTTATTTAAAAGTGGCAAATAATTATTTTAACGTATTCTTGTGAGACAAAACGAAGGTTGACTTCTTTTGTACAGACATAGACGGAGAGAGAAAGAGAGAGGGAGGGAACAATTAAAATTGGACTTAATCTCTTTTTATGGTGTAGCTATTATTGATTTAAATATTAAATTGAACGCGTTAGCGCTTATATATTTACAATCGCCAAATAATCGTTTATCAATTAGAAAAGAATGGTTAGTTTTTAGCAAAGGTTTCCTTTTATTTTATTTTCGAATATCGATGAAATAAATTATGAAATATATATATATATATATATATATATATATATTCAATTGTAATAAATTAGTTAAAACCAATATAACATTATGTGTTTTTTGTGTTTTTTATCAGTTGAACAAAAAAGTGTTACCATTAAGTGTTTTTTAGAAAAGTAACAGGAATGATTTATAAACAATATTCTTTTATTTATTTATTTTAAACGATCGTTAAAAGTTGTAAAATATGTTTGTAAACGTGTCAGTATCACATAGGCAGAAATAGTTTTTTTTGCAAATAGTTGGTGTTAGTTTGGTGTAGTTGTTGTAACAGTTTCAGCATAAGGTTACGTAGATGAATTTGAGTGTATTAAACCAAAACGGAAAATGTGTGTTTTGTTGTGAGTACGTTACATTAGAAAATGTTATTAATATGTCGATAACAGACTATTTCATAACTTGTTTCGTGTTGCTTTTAAAATCCCCAAAGGTTTAGTCGTAACAGCGTCTCCATCGTAGAAGTAGATTTCGTTGTCAGTTGTATGAACGAGCGTGTACAACAAATTGCACATTAGCAGATCAAACAAATTGAAAACACAAAGAAATTTGACCCCCCCATCTTACGAAAAAGTGACTACTCTTCATGTTTTCCTCAATTCTTACATATCATTTGCGCTCAAAGAAAATTACAAATTCATTAAGTTTCGAGCCTTTTTCAGACATATAGACGCACATACAGACAGCTGCCCTTTATATAACGGATTAAAGTTAGCATTGCGTAGATATCAGAATACTTGACCTCTCATCACAAGATGGCTTGAGGCATGTCTCCCTGAGGTCAATCAAACAGAATAGACTGGGTTCCTGAAAATTATTACGATATAATAAAAGTGAAAGGGGGAGTGCATGGTTAAAATGAAAGAGAAGTATCCGAGTATACATATGTGTGCTAATAAATGTGAGCATAGTAAGTGATAACAGAGTAAGGGCAGATAAATGCCTGGTCAATTTAATAGTTTCATCCTTATCCTTCCTTACCCTC
>OY744535.1:90560448-90660448 GCA_963556195.1 Sepiola atlantica
TACCATGTTACCTCTCGATTTTGGATTTGGCTTGTTCGTTTTCTTTTCTTTTAATTATTTTGCAATATGAATAGCCGAGTGAAAGATCAGACTTTTTCCGCCTGATGAGATTTTATTTTCTAATACCTATTGATCGATAACATCGACATGCCAGTGTAAGTGCTTTTTATATATGTCTCTGTATAATGAAAATAAGTATATATATATATGGATATATATATATATTATATGTATTTATTGTCTAAAGAAGCTTTTAATGATTCATAAAGGAACAAAACTGAAGTTTTATTTCGTAAGGATACAACTTAACTTCACATATTGGAGTCTTAGCATATATATAAATCGAATTACCGACGGATAGTTCACTAGTACAAAACAGAACACAGCTATATAATAGTAAGAAATAAACAGAGCACTTTACCCTAAATCTTGAAATAAGAAAAATATTATCATCAGCTGTTTACTATATTACTTTTTCAGAGATTTAAAAAGGAGCAGCTATTAAATCCATGGCTCCCTATAACCAATTCAGTTATTACTTCACAAAACTAAATAAATAGATAATATTAATAAATAGATACAAAAATAATAATAATAATAATAATAATAATAATAATAATAATAATAATAATAATAATAATAATAATAATAATAATAATAATAATAATAATAATAATAATAATCTCGGAGATGGAATTAACGGAAATTAAACAAAAGATAAATGGCGTGACAGATCGACACACCACTTGACGAAAACTCCCAGGAAGAAGACGGGAAAAACATAAACACAGAAACTGAAGAAGGCGAAGACGACGAAAGTATAGAACTATCTGAGGAAGAAGCAAGAGAAGTGGAAAACATCAAACGATTAATGTCCGAGAACAAAACAAAACTTCCATCCCTAAGGAACGAAGACTGGAAGAAGTTAAAAGTTGAAACAGAGAAAGTAAACAGAGTACTCACGTACATCCCAACAGACACTATCACAGATTTAAACAACTTGATATATACGGGGGCAAAATCAATAAGTATGAAACTAAAAAGGGAAAAGAAGATTGACCAAAAGAATGATCAGACGAAATCTAGATGGGAGATCAGACTGGAAACCCAGATCACCAAACTTCAAAAGGAAGCTAAAACTGTGACTAGGATGAAGGAGAACAGTAAACGATGGAAGAGCAGAAATCTGAATCGCAAGGAAAGACTAAATAAGAAACACGAAGAACTAAAACAAAAGATAGCAGCAAAAGAAGGAAGATTGAGACGATACAGATACAAATCGGAACAGTACAAACAGAACAGGAACTTTTGAAAACAATGAAAGCCAGTTTTACAAAAACGTAAACGGAGAAAGAACAACAACAGAACAACTGGACCCGACACAAACAAAACATTTCTGGAGCAAGATATGGGAAAATGCTGAAGATCATAACAAAAATGCTAAATGGCTGAAAGACATGAAAGATAAACTTCTACAAATTGAAGAAGGAACGGAAACAGAAATTAATGAAGAAACTATTAAGAAAATGGCAAATTGAAAAGCACCTGGTCACGATGGAATACATGCGTACTGGTTAAAAAAATTCACGACCCTACATGAAAGGCTAGCACAGAAACTGAGAGTATGTATCCATAAAACAGACGTACCAGAGTGGATGACCAAAGGAAGGACAACGCTCATACAAAAAGACGCCAATAAGGGAACGACCCCAAGCAATTACAGACCAATAACCTGTTTACCGACAATGTAGAAAAACCTAACGGCACAACTTAGAGAGCAAATTAACCATTCCCTGAACAATTGTGGACTACTTTCCGAGGAACAAAAAGGATGCCAGAAAGGGAAAAGAGGGACGAATAATCTGTTATACATAGATCAAAAGATCCTGAAAGAAGTTAAAAGCAAGAAAAAGAACATATCTATGGCATGGATTGCCTACAAGAAAGCCTACGACAGAATCCCCCAAACATGGATAATTGAATGTTTAAAAATGTACAAGATACCAAACAGGATTATTAATTTCATCAAGAAAGCAATGGAAACATGGAGATTAGAACTGACAGCTGGAGGACAATACTTGACAGAGATAAAAATACAGAGAGGCATTTTCCAAGGAGACTCCCTATCACCACTAGTGTTTATCATAGCCATGATGCCACTCAACTACATACTCAGGAAAGGTGATGCCCGATACAAGTTCACAGGCAGAGAACAACGAATAAACCATCTCATGTACATGGACGACCTGAAGCTATTTGCAAAAAGCAAAAAGGAACTGGAAAAGCTGATAAATACGACCAGAATCTTCAGTCAGGACATTCAAATGGAATTCGGAATGGAAAAGTGTGCATTGCTAGAGATTAAAAAGGGAAAGTTGGAGACGACTGACGGCATGGAACTACCCAACTAAGAGCAGATGAGGGCGCTAGATAAACAAGAGAGCTATACATATTTGGGAGTTTTTGAAGCAGACACAATCAAATCAACAGAAATGAAAGAGAAAATTGGAAAAAAATACCTGAGAAGAACAAGAAAGATCTTAGAAACAAAATGATATAGCAGAAACCTAATCAAAGGAATAAATACCTGGGCAGTGTCACTAATAAGATATTCTGGACCATTCATAAACTGGACTAAAGAAGAACTCTGGCACCTTGATCAGAGGACTAGAAAATTAATGACTATGCACAATGCACTACATCCAAAAGACGATACAGACAGACTCTACGTGAAGAGAAACGAAGGGGGAAGAGGACTGATAAGTATAGAAGACTGTGTGGACGACACTAAAAAGAGCTGGAGAAATACATAAACCAGAACACAGAAAGGCTGATCACCGCAGCAAGAGATACCGTCCTAACGAACAACGCAGGAAGCATCGAAACTGGACACAAACAGATAAGAAAAGACAAATGGGAAGAAAAACAACTACATGGACGCTTCATAAGACTCACAAGAGAAAAAACCAACGCAAATAGCTGGACATGGCTAAGAAAAGGAAACTTGAACAGAGAAACGGAATCTTTACTGATGGCTGCACAGAACAATGCAATTAGGACAAACTACATTAAAGCTAAAATAGATAAAACCCAGGAAAACAATAAATGCAGACTGTGTGGACAAGGAGACGAAACAGTAAATCATATAATAAGTGAATGTAGCAAACTTACTCAAAAAGAATACAAGAACATACATGATTGTGTTTGGAAAGTAATACGCAGGGAACTGTGTAAACAATTGCATTTCGAATATGCAGACAAATGTTACAAACATAAACCAGAAACAGTACTGGAAAACGAAAAACACAAAATCCTCTGGGATATGGATATACAAACAGATAAACGCATAAGAGCAAAGAAATCTGATGTTATTATAATAGACAAAAAGGAAAAATCTTTTAAAATCGTAGACTCCGCCGTTCCAGCAGAACACAGAGTGAAGATCAAAGACACGAAAAAACGAGGTAAATACACAGAACTTGCCAGAGAACTGAAAGGAATATGGAGCATGAAGAAAGTTAGTATAATACCAAAAATCGTAGGAGCACTAGGAACAATCCCAAAAAAACTGGAGAAAAGACTGGGAGAAATTGGAATCAAAGGGACTATCGAAACCATACAAAGGACGGCAATGATCAAAACAGCTGCAATCTTAAGGAAAATCCTCGAATGCGGAAACTAACACACATAAGCTACAAAGGCTAACCAGTCACAAGGAATTTACAACGGAGAAAACAAGACCACACGAAGAACACCACAACAAGAGCAAGGAACAGAAACTGCAAGAAACAGCACTTCATAATCTCCCCCCCCCCAATAAATTACACCGGCCTCAGCTATCACTACACAGAAATGAACACAGAAACAGAAATTACAAGAAACACTATAAGCTCCTCCCTCTGACCCACCTATCCCCCCCAAAATAAAATTAAAAAGAATTTTAAAAAAAAATTTTTTTTTAAATAAGGGAAGAGAAAAGGAAAAGAACAAAAAGAAAAAGAAAAGGAATTGAAAGGAAAAATTGATTTTTTTAAAAACTGGTGCCGGCCTAGGCTGACACCAGACAACGTATTTGTAGAGGGTCGAGGAGGATGAGAAGACCGAGGCGGGACAGCACAAACCAGACCTCCACTGGAAAAGTGCAGAGAGTGTTGAGACCTTGGGGAGGCTTGTTGCCACCCAAATCCCAGAGAAGACCAATTGTCCTTACCAGCGAGAAATCAATGGTAAGAGACTGTTGCGATACCGTATCATTATTGAAAAGAGGTGAATAACACTGGAAGTCTGGGGAGACTTGTTGTCACTCGGACCCCAGGAAATACCACTGGTTGTTGTCGGTGAGCAATCACTGACGATGATCTGTGTGAGAACTCCTAGTGAGTACAAATAATAATAATAATAATAATAATAATAATAATAATAATAATAATAATAATAATAATAATAATAATACACTACTCTTAAGAACTATCTTTTAGTATGGTTGTTCGCATATCAAATTGCATAGGTATATGATGCAAACTAATGATAAAATAATGATAATAAAAAGCTTAAGTTCCATATATATATATATATATATATATATATATATATATGTATATATATATATATATATATAAATGGAACTTCAGCTTTTTATTATATATATATATGTGTGTATATATTATATATGTATATATATATATATGTGTGTATATTATATATTTGTGTATATGTGTAAATAAATGTGGAGCGATGTGTGTAATGCATATATATATATATATATATGTATACATGTGTGTGCTGAGATGGCGTATGTGGGTATATGTACTTATATGCAGAGTTCCGATGTTGACTGATAAAAGTATATCTAGAGCATGCCGATTTGAAAATGTTGAAGTATGCATGCACGACTGAAATCTTCATTACATGATTGCAACAACGCCTTCTGAACAACTGACCTGAAGAAATATATCAGGACACGATATAGATGATATTTTATGAGTTTTCGGTTTTTTGTAATTCTTGGATTTGTACAGTTTCACTTCAAGTTATTTATTTTCTTACTTTTTCTTTGATGTGTTTGCTTTGATAGCATCATTTTGAAGATACTTCCTTTGTTCTATTTGTATTCATCTTCTTTTCTTATCGTTCAACTTCTAAGTTGTTGTCACATCAAGAGTTTTCAAAGGAAACGAATTTAGCGTGACAAGTTCCGAAAACAACCATATTCATCTATCCCCACGACGAAGGTACTGACATGATGTTTTGTTTGTTTGCTTAGGCATAGCTCGATAGTTTGTTGACATCTTACTCTCGATAGTTTGTTGACATCTTACTCTCGATAGTGTTATATCCTGCAACACATTGTAGTCTTTTCTAGTTAGAGTATCTCTATGATAAAGGGATTATCAAATAGGTTTTTCTCTATGTAAAAGCATAATTGAAATTATAAATTACAAAATAGAAAAGCGAATTTGTTCGATATATAAAATAAATTCTTATTTCTCTTTTTTATTTCATTTTTTCCTTTTATATTTGCATAGAAGAGAGTTCGGGGGAGTATCCGATTAAGTTACACATTTTGTCATCTCTGATTACGTGAGATTTATTGATTCGGTGTAAAACATTTCTTCCGATGAAGTCTCGATTCCGGAAAATGCAAATTCTTCACATACCTTCATGTAATTTCTATTTATCCATATTAGTTTACCGTATCTGCATGCTTTTTACTATTTGAATATTTTCTTTTGGCGTTTTATCTATTGAATTTATCAATTAATAAAAAAGATGGGTTAGTTTTATAAATTCAGCGATGTTGTATGTCAGCTAGTATTAAATATGGAAATAGAGACAGTAAAATTGAAAAAATGTGTGTTTTGTGGTTGCGGAGGGAAGGCGTGATTAAAGCAGGTGCAATTTTGTCTATATCATATTTTATTATTTCACTGCTTGGCATCGCTTTCTCATTTCATAAATAGGTGATCACACGAGCTTATTCCAGAGCAAAACATAGTTTCGATCACATCCAAACATTTCTGACCTCAAACCCCATTTAATACACATAATAAACTAGAGGGCACGTCTAAAAATTATAGAAACGCTTTATATAAAAACGTACTTAACGTAAAAAACGAATGTTGATAGGTAAAAGCATAATTGAAACAGTTTTGAGCAAGTAATAAATAAATACACTAATTAAAGTCAATAATTACATGAAAATTAAAATAAATGCAAAACAAAGTAAACCACTTAGAACAAATGTATTAAATATTGAAAATAAAAAAACAACACACATCCTAATAAAAATAGCGACGATCGAAAAGGATTCAAGAAGGAATAGACAACCACCGTTACTCCATACTACACTAAAGAACTCCAATTATATCCGGAAAATAGCTCGAAGACTCGCGAAAATATTTATTTTTAATTCCATAAAAGAAAACTATGTAGTTATTAATAAAACATCCCTAGATATGGTTTATTATTTGGAGTATTCCGACTACTATTCTCATCTTGAGATTTTTTAAAAAGCCTTTCGGTCGAATAGTTGTTCAAATAATGAGAATTATTAGTCCTCATCTAAAAGATTCCGAAACATCTCTCTATCCATCCATCGCTCTTACACTTTCTCTCTCTACCCCATTCCTTATCCCCCCTGTCTTTCATATATATATATATATATATATATATATATATATATATATATATATATATATATATATATATATATATATATAATATTGCCAATAATGATACGGTTTTGTAAACTCATAAAACATTTGAACAGTAGACTAAAAAAATAGTTTTAATAAAAAGTTTTTCTGAATTGTGAATGAAATAATTAAGAATAGCTATTCTTATATTCTGAAAATTACACCTTTAAATGTATCTCGAATAATATTACACACTAACATAATATGACAAGCTAACGTTGTTTTTGCGTCTGAGTATTCGGCATTTTCCGAATTCAATTTTAAGAATATTCTGCCGCCTTTTTTGTTCGTTTGCCTAAAATGGTCTAAAATAGTTATGTTTCTTTTCCTCATATTCGAATTTTTCACAACAGCTACATATTTGTGAAACATAGAAGTGTAACTAATACTTGTTTATATATTTTCTGCCTATTCGATTGAAAAGAAAATGTGATTTAAGTCTTCAGAATATGAGAATTCATCATAAAGTATATATTATTCCACTTGATTTGGTTGTAGCAAAACGACAACAAAGGTGTGAAATTGCTATGACAACAACCTAAGTAGTTCGACAAAGTGCACACATTATTATTGCTATATTTAGATTGTGTTACTGTGCCTAATTTGGGGTGGGGGTAACTATTGATAAGCGGACTGTATTTTTTAGGCGTAAATCTTCTTTCAAACAGTGTAATCTAAAAACAAAATTGGGATAAGTCTGGTATTTACACGATTTTCATGTTTATATTCTTAAATGATAAAACTTAAAAACAGAGCGTTTATTTTACTAATGGGTCACTGCTTATCAATGCCCGAGCGCCATTCGTGGATAAGGTTGAACAGCTTGGCAGTTAGACGTTGAACGCTACTAGGGAAAAGACAGGATACTATTTTGAGATGATTAGATTTCTCAAAAGGACGGCTTCACAAGTAGTTGTTCACATTAGACTTGAAGACGACAATTCTGTAGTCGGTTGTGAAACAAACTCTTGCTAACTTATTCCACAAATTGGTTGCTTTAGAAAATACACTTTGTTTAGAGAAGTACCGCTTGTTGTTTGTTGCAGAGAGAGAGAGAGAGAGAGAGAGACAGCGAGAGAGAGACAGCGAGAGAGAGAAAGAGAGAGAGAGACAGGAGGGTACTTTGCTTCGGTTGTAGTCAGACTAGTTCTTGTGAATGTTTTACAGAGATTGGAGCTGTGGCGATCACCTACCATGAAACTAACGATACAGTAGAGATAGGCTGTAAAGACGAGAAAAGATAACTCCCACTAGATTGCGAAGTCGGTATTATACTCTGTCAAGACAAGAAAATTGCTCCAGGTGGATATGAAAACTGTACTCCATCTTAGCACAAATTTGGCTCTTATAAAGACTGAGGATGTAATCAAGATTGAGGAAGGTTCTGCAGCGGTAGATTAATCCAACTATTTGTCCGGCAACCTTAGCAGAAAATAGTGTAATTCTCACACTTCAGGTCTTGCATGCACGTCCTTAAAGAGTGATTATTGGTTGAGATTCTCACGCAGTAAGTTTAGGATCTCTTTACAGGCGCGTACATTGATTAGATGGATGTGAGCCAAACATTCGCGGTTAGTGGTTTGTGTTTTACCAAAGAACTGTATTATATCTTCTAATTCTTTAAATATTTAGACATTGTGTAGAAAAAATTGTGTAGCAATAACAAAATAAGTGTTAAGTGCTGCCTTTGATATTAAACAATTTACCACTTCATTAGATACATCGGTGCATTTCGATAAGAGCATGTGTCAGTCAGGCGAAGTCTCGGTCAGACAACGTTTTCGGTTGAATATCATTTTCATTTTGATTACGTTTCAAATTGTATATTACATCAGTACATGCGAAGACTAAACATACGTTGTTGTTTTAGTTAATATGTTTGCTTTTGTTGATATTAAAGGAACCAATGGGATCCCTCCAAGGAACAATAAACATCATTAAAATAAAGATATTAATGAATCGGTCATTATTTAATTCGTAATTATATTATGTATGATTCGTAAAACACGTGTTTTGTGAATCATAAATAATATGTTATTACGCAACAACTCTATTTATATGATGCACTAATTATAAAATAATATTCTAATGCAAAAAATATTTGGGGAGTGTTTTGCAATATTCCTAAGATATTCTTATTAAACTTCTTCCATTTGATTCCTAGATTTTGCAGGTTAAAATGTTCACATTGTTTCGAACAGGACATTGTGAAAATTACTAACCCAAAATAGTAATTACTCTTTTTGTATAAATTTTTCCAGATTCTGAGTGTTATTTTTTAGATATTTCCAATAATCAAATTCGTTATATTCTTGGCTAAAAATCGTAAGAGATCTTCTATAGAAAAACCATTAGTAAACTTTACATGTATGTGTGTTTTTCGCGTCAACGTATGTCTAATAATTACTCATTGAATTATTATTTTGCATTAACTATCGATATTATATTCATTGACATTGGCAATATCGTTAAATAAAACTAAATAGTAAACATCATATTAAACATAATTTAATTACGTAATTAAATCAACAAAAATCGAAAGTGTTTCTTGACAAACAAGGCAGCCATTTTGATATATTTTCAATAGTGGCAAAAAATGAATTACATTCTGGCTCTTTGAAATTTGATAAGAATTTGGAACCATTTTACTGTTGAATAGTACGTCGTTTCAGGCTTAACATTCTAAGCAAATCCTTAGTCCATATTAAAAGATTAGATGTTTTATAAACTATTTACACCAAATAATGTTATAAATATAGTTTAATGTAACATGCACGTAACAAGATTAGCTATAGTTTTATAAAGATTGATTCAATTAATAAATTAATGCTTGAACGCTACCTTAATCATTAAAGTTAACTTGCAAAATTCTATTATAAATATTAATAATAATCTAGTAAAAAAGCAAGTTTCAAAAGAGAAAGCAAAACCATAATAAAAGTTAAAATATTCTCAAACAATGTCGTGTGGATACAGATCATTTAGAGCAGGAAATTCTACTACCAAGCACACATACAACACGGAGGGGTCAATAACATTAGGTTTGTATCAGATTTAAATCATTTTCGAAATGAATTTGTGTTCTCTGAAAACAAAATATTTGCATTTCAATATTCTAACTGAATCGACGTATTATCAAAACTATTCATGGATGCTGAAACAATATTCTGTAATTTCTATGGCTAGTGTTTTTGTTTTCTTTCGCTATACAAACGGATATATCTCCATATTTTTATCTATCTCTCTGTATGTCACCGTATATTTCTCCCCCTCTCTACTCGCTCTCCCATTGTTTTGTAAGCTTATCTTCTATTACTCATGTACATTTCTCTTTTTATACATTTCATCTAGAAATTAAATGATATTTCCTGTTTTGTTTTTTTAAGAATGCGAAATGAAAGAAATCAAATCCATTCTTTTCGTCCAAATCCATTCCCATAACTTATCTTGAAACTAATAAAAAGCAAACAGATCCACTATTATCATCTTTATACTTTCCAAGCAATGAGATATTCTCTCTTTATCAATAATACCCTTGTTTTCCTGATCCCATCATTCACGTTTTTCAATTTTCCCTTAGATCTACATATTTATACTTACCTCAGATTATTACTCTTACTACAAAAACTTTCATTTCTTTTTTCTGAAAGACAGCATCATTCAGTTTTAATGTTCGTCTTCATATTCAGTCGATACAAAGAAGTAAATAATCATATCTTTCCTCAGATTACCATTTCGATTTTCCTTTAAATTCGCAAATGCAACGTTTCAATGAAGAACAATTGCTCGTGTATCAAGGTTGAATTTTGTTAAAGCAAAATACGTTAAAATGATTAAGAAACTTGTAATATTATAAGTAATACAAAATTACTTATCTTATACATGATATACTTATGCTTCCTTTTGTTGCTATGGACATAAATTATTTTATTTTCTATGTCGGTCGCAATTATAATCATATGTCTATATATCTATCTTTATTGCTAGTTATCGCCATAATTTAATTTGAAATAAATGTCATAAACATTGCAGACGTATCGATTAGAAGTATTTTAATAGCTTCCTGTGAAAAATGCAATCGATATATATATAAAATATTGAGAAAAAGCTACATGTAAGGGATGTGCACCCAGAAAATGTCACTTTTTATAGCATCACATCTGACTATTTACGGAGAATGTTAAGTAAATACGAAACAGTTAAAGATTTGAAATCCACCTTCTTTTCTTTTTTTCACCTTCTTTTTTAAAAAGTTTAACTGTTTTTTAACCTGAACTCTAATCTATTCCTAACCTGAACCCAAACATTCGCATGCTTAGTGCCGTTTCACATATTACTTTTCTTCGGCTTTCAAATTGAAAACGGCTTCGCTAATCTCCGGGACTAACTCGGAATTATCCGTCAATACTCGAATTGAAATTTGCTTGGTGCCATTCCTTACAAGTATTGATAAAAATAACGACAGAAAAAACATTAAAGTAATAAACATTGACCTAAATGTTGCCATTAACTGAATGTATTACGATAAACTCCGTAAAAATTGACTCAATAAATGTATTAATGAAAAAAAAACATAGACGGGACACTTTAATAAAAAAAAATGTTTCCTTTTCAGAATAGTGTCGATTTATTAAATGCAAAAATTGTCTCACTTTTCTTCCATACCTTTTCGAACGGTCTTCAGCCGATACATTTTATTTATAAATATTTGTGTGGCATTTTTCAATAAAAGAGTAACATCCTACTTGAATTACAAAAAAAAAATCACTCACTAAAATTTGAACAGTTACGTTTGTCAAAAAAACACTTTCATAACATCAATATAAACTACGACGGTGACGAAAGATAGCTACGCTTTCTGTAATGTTCGCAGAGACATTATGAAATATTAGAGTGTGGTTGAATAAATAGAGATGAGTGCGTGAACTAGAAATACGAAAGAGATGGGTAGTTGTGCAATTAATAATATGTTACGTTTAATTAGACAATTAAAACAATTATTTTCAAACATATATCACTCAAAATATGTTTGGTTAGTAAACTATTTTTAAAAATGCAGCCGAGAAGGCGTTTATGAAGTAGTTAAACGTCGAAAAAACAAACCTGTGCTATTCCAAAAGAATGTTTAAATTTTAAATGTGTACCCAATCTACCTTCAAGTTGTTGTTCTGCCCCTCCAAGCAGAAACCTTGTAAATATTTTCACGTCTAATTTACTTGTTACGTGATAGTTGATAAAAACAGAGTTAATGTTTGTTTTTAAGTCTTTTACATAGCTTATTCACTAAACCGTAAAAGTTTAATTTGCAGTGAAAATACTATATACGCTCACCTCTTAAAAATCTACATTTCCGCTCCGTAAAATCTCACTACTTATCCTATTGGGATGTAAAAAGAGAGCTAATTCCCCCGCTAACAAGATTATCAAACCCCCTTGTAAACGTTGATATTAAACTCTCTCAATTTCTCTGAAGAGCAACAAACTTGAGATAAAAACTATGCCTCTCTATTAATTCTGCTGCTGCGTAAGATGTAAAAAACATTGAATTAGGAAAACATAAGCAAAAATAAATTGAAAAACTACAATATAAACGTATTAAAATGTGTTTTTTTATTGAAGGAAAAAGCAATTACAGGTATTCGCTTATATATCAAAGTAAAGAGATTGAAAGAGGAGAACAAAGTGTGGTTGTGTTCGTTCGACGATATATGAAGATTAAGAAGTTGAAAGAACATATGAACTGTATGAGTATGGATTGACTGTACTTTTGGTCATTAAAAAGACCTATTATATATATATATAAACCTATATATATATATATATATATATAGACAATTGTTTTGTCATCTGTGACTCATCAGTGCCACTAAATATAGCTAGATTCAAAACACGGATCCACATAGATGTTCTACCATTTGAGCTATCAAATATGCGACTTGAAATGGAAGAAATTATATCGCACTTTAATATATACTAGTACTGATAACCGAAAATACTCTATTTTTTACGGTAGAGTATTGATTTTACGCTAAGGGAAACAATCATTTCATCCACTCGAGTGATCCATCCATATGGAAGCGTTGTATATAAAATATAGTTACCCACAGAGAGCTATTACGTCATCTACGACGAGATATAAATGTATATAAATATATATATATATATATATATATATATATGTATATATGTATATATATATATATATATATATATATATATATATATATATATATATATATATATATATATATATATATAGTAATGTGTGTGTTTATCGTTCAAGTTTTAAAGTAGTGCATGGAAAGTCAATAAAACTGAAATATAAGCCAAATTAGCAATACAAGATTTTTTTTTTTCTTACATTAATCCTATCGATTACGGAATAAAATTCCTTCTTCAGGGGTGACCAGTATTGAGTTATTTTTTTTTTTTATCAAAAAAACAAGAATAAAGAAACTTATTTCTCTGTTAATTTGATAAACGTCTTTGATGGTACGACGTCATCGCCTTGCTGTTATGAAATGGCGGGTAGGATTCAAAACCGGTGTCGAACGAGAGATGCGTTGTCACGCTTGTCGAGTAATGTGTGTGTTTATCGTTCAAGTTTTAAAGTATCGCATGGAAAGTCAATAAAACTGAAATATAAGCCAAATTAGCAATACAAGATTAATTTTTTTTTTTTTCTTACATTAATCCTATCGATTACGGAATAAAATTCCTTCTTCATGGGTGACCAGTATTGAGTTATTTTTTTTTTTTTTATCAAAAAAACAAGAATAAAAAAACTTATTTCTTTGTTAATTTGATAAACGTCTTTGATGGTTCGACGTCATCGCCTTGCTGTTATGAAATGGCGGGTAGGATTCAAAACCGGTGTCGAACGAGAGATGCGTTGGCACGCGCTGTCGAGTAATGTGTGTGTTTATCGTTCAAGTTTTAAAGTATTGCATGGAAAGTCAATAAAACTGAAATATAAGCCAAATTAGCAATACAAGATTAATTTGTTTTTCTTACATTAATCCTATCGATTACGGATATATATATACATACATATATATATACGAATAGATATATATATTTACAGAAATATATATATATATATATTATATATATATAGTAAGTTAATAAAGTATATTTATGGCAATCAAGCTACACAGAGGGTTGCGCATTTCATATCCGAATGGAATCGTCAGGCTAAAATGCGTGGAGTTAGTTTTTCCGGATGTTATTACCTTACACGTCTAGCTATTTAATCAATCAGATTCTTTGTTGTTCTCTTAGCCAATCGTTGGTATTCTCAAAGACAAAGGTTTGCTTAGTTTTACTTCGTATTTCCTATTTCGTATTCTATTGTTATGTTTTCTATAATGTGACTTAAAGTTAAAATAGAAATACAAGCAAGCACATTTGAAAATACTACACCTATTATATTGACACAACAAAGGAAAATGGATGAGTTAACCTATAGAAAACAGAACAATAGAATAGAAAATAGGAAGTAAAATAAACCGAACCTTTGTTTGTGAAGCCCAACGATTCACTTAGAGAACAACAAAGAAACAGTGATGAGTAATCCTATAGAAAACAGAACAATAGAATAGGGAATAGAAAGTAAAATCAACCGAACCTTTTTTCGTTAGCGGCCCAACAATTGCCTAAGAGAACAACAAAGAATCTGATTGTTTAGCTAGCTAGACGTGTCTATAAAAACATCCGGCAAAATTAACTCCATGCATTTTAGTCTGACAATCAAATATAAAAATATAAAAATATAAAAATATAAAAGATAATTTTTAAAATTGATAATGACTATAAGAGAGGTGATAATCATATTAGTAATATCAGTAGGCATAGTAGCAGCGGTATTAGAAGTACTTATATTAGTGTACGTTGAGGTACCCGTATTTGTACATATATTAGCAAGAGTAGTAGTGGTAGTAATAGTAGTGGTAGTAACACTTCTACCCATCATTCTTGAAATATATAAAACTGAGGCTTTAATAATATTATTTCCAAAGTTACGTTAATCAAAATTAATCTTTCAAACATATATACAAAAGAATAAGCAAGTTAGTAACTATAATATTAAAGTGAGAAAATTACAACCAACCAATTGCACTGCTCTTTTAAAATTTATGTGGAGGCAAAGAGGAGAATAAAAATAAAACGTATATAAGCTCCTCGTTATGTTTTTCAAGCAAAAACCTTTATGCATTGAAGAGGAAATGCCAGATAATTATGCAACATGTAAGGTTCATAATACACGAATGTAATAGAATGAACATCTTCGTAAGTGTAGGCAACAGATTAATAAATGCGTAGATTGATACCCTGCTCTTTAACCTCATTATTTAAACAGACAAGACGCCATATCGCTGGAAAGTGTAAAGTTGTTGCTATTAATTATCAATAAAAAAAATAGACCTTGTGTTGCTCTCAATTTATTAGTTATTGCAATAATGATGTAAAATAGTTGAAACTTACACAATGTTCGTAGACAAATGGCTCAAATTGAAAATGAACGCAAGGCAATTAGCATAAATTGCGTGTTGATATAAAAAAAAACTGTGATGAATAATCGTAAGAATGTATGTTCCGTTCTGTTTCATAAAGGTAAAAATGTAAGTGGTTCATACAAGTTAAGTTGGTTGAGTATAATATTTCAACCAACTCTAGATTTGTGACTAACATCCTTCTTGGTATCTGTGCACGAATCCCACATAGTGAAGATGAAGTAAACTTTTATTTTCTCATTATTCTGTTTTGATACAATTTGTGATAAATGTGTGGTAAAATGATGGAATACCTGATGAGAATCATTCCTCATATCAGTTGATTTGGCGGTCCACGTCGGTCAGTGAAACGGAAATCTTTCTAGACCGAGGTATTTACTTTTACATTTTTGTCCCAATCCAGAGTGACCGTTTTTGGAAAGCATGATTTTTCGCATATTCAAACTGACGATATGTCTAACTCTGGCCTCTCGGGTAGGGAAGTAAATAGAGAGTGCCTTCTATAAGAAAACATAAATGATTACAAACACAAAACTTTTGATAGAGGAACTTAAGATAAACATATCGTTTTATTCTCTGAATTATTTTTTCCATGTTTGGCCCCATTCAACAGCTCCACTGTCAAGATCAGATGCTGACCATGATAAGGTTACAGCACTAGACATGTTACATATGTATTACTACCAGCGTTGCTAGGGTTGGTCGGGACAAAAGCACACACAACAATATAGTAAGACCGAAGGAGATACTTATATGGGTATATTTAAATTCAAACTATATGGAACAGGCCTGGTCACTGAAAAATGACGTCATACTAATAGGTAGCAAGCGAGATCTGTCGAGTAGTCAGACGGTCAGTAATGAATGAGATTCTTTTAAAAAAGCATTAGAAAACTTAAAACAGTGAATTAAAAAAGTAAAGACAACACGGTGTTATTCATACTGAAAACTGAACTTTATTCAATGTAAGTAAAATTTAAAAAACGAGAATTAAAATTGAATAGTTAATAGTTTAAAGTTACAACAATATAATCTTATTATTTGTTGTGTAGAAAATATTGATCGTTACAAGTCAAATTGTGTATGTGTTTAAACAGAATATAATCAAATACTGCAAAACTGAATTATGATTTTAAGGAACACATAAACAATAATTAAATAAAAAACAAATTAAAAACAAACCATGAATAATTAAAAAATGTACATAAACAATCAATAGGTTTAAATTAAATCAAACGATAAATAAGTGTAAATGAAAACAAACGATAAATAAGTTAGTTTAAATGAAAACCAACAATGAATAAGTTTAAATAAAAATGTACGTTGAAGCTGAAAACAAATGATAAATTACAAAAAAAATTCAAACAAATAATTTGAATACAAACAAACAATAAGGTTACTAGTAAATAAATATATGTCAGTAGAATAAATATATGTCAGTATATGACAGTTGAACGAAACATAGGCATGTAGGTAGTAGAAGATTAACTGTTTTTACAATAGACAACTGAACGGAAAAGAAGTGAAAAAAAACAAATATGCAACAAATAAATGTTACCAAAGGCTAGATAAGTTTGTCTTCTACCTAACTTTTGTTAAAAAGCTCTGACCGAGGACACTTGATAATCGCTCAAAAATCGAACATTATACGCGTTTGACATTTTACTCTTATAAGTAGTAATAGAAGTATTAATAGTAGTAAGAGTTGATTTCTCTCGATGACACACCTATAATCTTACAGATGCCCTTTGCAAAATGTTGTGTAATTATGTTGAGTAGTTTAAAAACCTTTACGTTTTTGTTGTTTTGTGTTTAAGTAGTAGTTGTAGTAGTAGTAGTAGTAGTAGTAGTAGTAGTAGTAGTAATAGTCATAGTTGTAAGTGTTCGTACTGTTTGCTACGTTGTTTATTTAAAAAAAAAGAAAAATCAAGGGAATTGGAAAACAGTTCAAATTGAACAGTTTCCTCGATGTAAATGGAACGTGAGAAGTAGCTCTCCTTTACAATAGACCCCCCAAACTTGGTTATTCCCAACAAGTTGGTAATGTTTTAATATAAAACGCCATAGCTACAACTTAATATAGAATACAAAGGCAATATGAAGCATACCAATAAATAATCTAAAGCGTGAACAAACGAAATCTAATGAAAGAATAGAATATGTAAAAGACTCCTCTAAAAGAAAACACGGCAAAACAATATATGTAATTGTATAAAATATATGTAGTTGTATAAAATATATATAGTTGTATTAAATATATGTAGTTGTATTAAATATATATAGTTGTATGAAATATATGTAGTTGTATTAAATATATGTAGTTGTATTTAATATATGCAGTTGTATTAAATATATGTAGTTGTATTAAATATATGTAGTTATATTTAATATATGTATTTGTATTTCATATATGTAGTTGTTTTAAATATATGTAGTGGAATTACATATATGTAGTTGTATTTAATATGTGTAGTTGTATTTAATATATGTAGTTGTATTAAATATATATAAGTGTATTAAATATAATTGTATAAAATATATGTAGTTGTATTTAATATATGCAGTTGTCTTAAATATATAGTTTATTTAATATATGTAGTTGTATTAAATATATGTATATGTATTTAATATATGCAGTTGAATTAAATATATGCAGTTGTATTTAATATATGTAGTTGTATTAAATATATGTAGTTGTATTAAATATATATAGTTGTATTAAATATATATAGTATTATTAAATATATGTTAATATATTAAATGTATGTAGTTGTATTAAATATATATAGTTGTATTAAATATATGTAGTTGTATTAAATATATGTAGTTGTATTAAATATATGGTATTGTATTTAATATATGTAGTTGTATTTAATATATGAAGTTGTATTAAATATATGTAGTTGTATTTAATATAAGCAGTTGTATAAAATATATGTAGTTGTATTAAATATATGTAATTGTATTAAATATATGTAATTGTATTAAATATATGTAATAGTATGTAATATATGCAGTTGTCTTTAATATATGTAGTTTTATTAAATATATACAGTTGTATTTAATATATGAAGTTATATTTAATATGTGTAGTTGTATTAAATATATTAAGTGGTATTTAATATATGCAGTTGTATTAAATATATGTAGTTGTATTAAATATATGTAGTTGTATTAAATATATGTAGTTTTATTTAATATATGTAGTTGTATTTCATATATTTAGTTGTTTTAAATATATGTAGTGGAATTACATATATGTAGTTGTATTTAATATGTGTAGTTGTATTTAATATATGTAGTTGTATTAAATATATATAAGTGTATTAAATATAATTGTATAAAATATATGTAGTTGTATTTAATATATGCAGTTGTCTTAAATATATAGTTAATTTTATATATGTAGTTGAATTAAATATATGTATATGTATTTAATATATTCAGTTGAATTAAATATATGCAGTTGTATTTAATATATGTAGTTGTATTAAATATATGTAGTTTTATTAAATATATATAGTTGTATTTAATATATATAGTATTATTAAATATATGTTGGTATATTAAATATATGTAGTTGTATTAAATATATATAGTTGTATTAAATATATGTAGTTGTATTAAAGATATGTAGTTGTATTAAATATATGGTATTGTATTAAATATATGTAGTTGTATTTAATATATGAAGTTGTATTAAATATATGTAGTTGTATTTAATATAAGCAGTTGTATTAAATATATGTAGTTGTATTAAATATATGTAGTTGTATTAAATATATGTAATTGTATTAAATATATGAAGTAGTATTTAATATATGCAGTTGTCTTTAATATATGTAGTTGTATTAAATATATACAGTTGTATTTAATATATGTAGTTATATTTAATATATGTAGTTGTATTTAATACATGTAGTTGTATTAACTATATGTAGTTGTATTAAATATATGTAGTTTTATTAAATATGTGTAGTTTTATTAAATATATGTAGTTGTATTAAATATGTGTAGTTGTATTTAATATATGTAGTTGTATTAAATATATATATAGTTGTATTAAATATAGGTAGTTGTATTAAATATATGTAGTTGTATAAAATATATATTTTGTATTTTATATATGTAGTTGTATTAAATATATGTAGGTGTATTAAATATATGTAGTTGTATTAAATATATGTAGTTGTATTTAATATTTGAAGTTTTATTAAATATATGTAGTTGTATTAAATATATGTAGTTGTATTTAATATATGTAGTTGTATTAAATATAGGTAGTTGTACTAAATATGTTGGGTTGTATTTAATATATGTAGTTGTATTTAATATATGTAGTTGTATTAAATATATGTAGTGGTATTAAATATATATAGTTGTATTTAATATATGTAGTTGTATTACATATATGTAGTTGAATAAAATATATATAGTTGTATTTTATATATGTAGTTGTATTAAATATATGTAGTTGTATTAAATATATGTGGTTGTATTAAATACATGTAGTTGTATTCAATATATGTAGTTTTATTAAATATATATTATTGTATAAAATATATGTAGTTGTATTTAATATATGAAGTTGTACTTAATATATGTAGTTGTATTTAATATATGCAGTTGTATTTAATATATGCAGTTGTATTTGATATATGCAGTTGTATTAAATATATGCAGTTGTATTAAATAGATGTAGTTGTATTTAATGTATGTAGTGGTATTAAATAGATGTAGTTGTATTAAATAGATGTAGTTGTATTAAATTATGTAGTTATATTTAATATATGCAGTTATATTAAATATATGTAGTTGTATTAAATATATGTAGTGGTATTAAATATATATAGTTGTATTAAATATATGTATTTGTATTCAATATATGTAGTTGTATTTAATATATGCAGTTGTATTTAATATATGCACTTTTATTAAATATATGTAGTTGTATTAAATATGTGTAGTTGTATTTAATATATGTAGTTGTATTAAATGTATGTAGTTGTATTAAATATATGTAGTTGTATGAAATATATTGAGTGGTATTTAATATATGCAGTCGTATTAATACATGTAGTTGTATTTAATATAGGTAGTTGTATTAAATATATGTAGTTGTATTTAATATATGCATATGTATTAAATATATGTAGTTTTATTTAATATATGTAGTTGTATTTAATATATGTAATTGTATTAAATATATATAGTAGTGTTAAATATATATAGTTGTATTAACTATATGTAGTTGTATTAAATATATGTAGTTGTAGTAAATACATGAAGTTGTATTGAATATATATAGTTGTATTAAATATATGTAATTGTATTAAATATATGTAGTTGTATGAAATATATATAGTTGTATTAAATATATGTTGTAATATTTAATATATGTAGTTGTATGAAATATATGTAGTTTTATTAAATATATGAAGTTGTATTTAATATATGTAGTTGTATTAAATATATGTAGTGTTATTAAATATATATAGTTGTATTAAATATATGGAGTTGTAGTAAATATATGTAGTTGTATTAAATATATGTAGTTGTATTAAATATATGTAGTTGTATGAAATATATATAGTTGTATTAAATATATGTAGTTGTATTTAATATATGTAGTTGTATTTAATATATGTAGTTTTATTAAATATATGAAGTTGTGTACACACACACACACACACACACACACACACATATATATATATATATATATATATATATATATATATATATATATATATATATATATAAAAACTTCTTTTGTAATATTGTGGAGAAAAAGTGTTAACTTTGCGTCGTCTAAAAAATGCTCCTCTTAGCATTTTCTAGACGACGCAAAGTTAACCCTCAAAACATTAACGGTCAAATATACGCTCATCATAAACATTGAATCACGGGACTTGAATAGAGATATTTTTTATTTTTTTATATTTATACATTTGTTCCAATTTTAAATTTCAACTGTTACACTTCACCCTCCCCTTTTTTTCGAACCTTTATAGCCTCACGCCTTACTAACGCTACATTTTTAAGGAATATACACAACACTCTAAAGCAAATAACGTATCTAAACGAGAGTGAGACGTGAATTCACATATATGTAACAGGTTACAATATAAGCTGAAGAGAGCCGGATTGTTTAGTCCTTGTCAGCTTGAAACCGACAGTACTAATGTTGTACTAATTTTTCTGTACCTAAATATATATATATATATATATATATATATATATATATATATATATATATATATATATATATATATATATTAGTCTTGGAAGTTCCTCACCATTAAAACTATATATATAAAAAAAAAATTCAGTCGCAAGTCATTCGGTCGAAAATCACTTTTTTGTAATTCAATTTACTTTTTGCAGTCACTACATTAGTTTGCCCCCAAGAATTTACGCTAGTCTTCACATTATTTAAGGGATCATCAGTTGCTTACCATGAAAAACTGTTTCGGGAATTTAATATATATTAATAAACATGTCCCCCCCCCCGTCCCCCAAGGCCGCTTCATGTAAGAGTAAAAATAATCACCAGAAGGGGGAGTTAATCTTTGGGAGGATTGCCGTCTCGCATTCAATTTAACCATACGCCATTCTTAAAAAGATGGATCTATCAAGAGACAATACAATACCTAGGTTGCCAAAAATATTTCAAGCATTCAGACGTGTCAAATTACTAAAGGTGAGTTTAAAAAGTCAGTTATATTTTTTTAATACAAAGACAAATCTAAAATTAGTCTTTTGGTTCTCTCGCTCTCTCTCTCTCTCTCTCTCTCTCTCTCTCTCTCTCTCTCTCTCTCTCTCTCTCTTATTTTATCTTATTTTCTGCGATTGTGTGTAAAAAATGTGTTTATAGAAAATCGCTCCAGACAATGCGAATGGTAGGGGAAAACATTCAGCAACATGGAGAGTTCCACAAGCGTACAGTTGTTGGAAAGAAGCTAGTGGAATAGGAAGCTGTATTACAACTAGGAAACAAAACAGCGAATTGAGTGTGACCAAACGAACTGGAAGAAAAGAAGCAGGAAATAGATCAACCATTTCGGAAGAACACATATCATATTAGTTATTATAGATAAGACGTAAACTAGCAATATCACATTAGTGAGAAGAAAGAAGATGGGATTAATAAAATTACAGATACGTTTCTGCACCTTATCAAGAAACCTCAATTGGGACAGAGATTCGCCAGTCCAAATATAACAACAACACTCCATACATGGTCAGATAGTATATTTGTAGAGATAGAGAATAGCCTTAGGTGTGAGGAAGTGTTTAGAGTGATAAGAAGAACAGACTTCACGAGAAGCAGAAGGAGAAATGAATCTAACTCCAAGAAAGATTTTAGAGGAAAGAAAGACTAAGAAGAGTCAGAGTCGATTTCTCCTCAAGAGTAAAAGGCATCCATGAGAATCTCAGGAAGAAAGGGGCGGCCTACAATTTAAAAAGCGGAATCAAGCAATATATATTGATAGAGGGTGAGGGAAATAGACATATATTTCAAAAGAGATGGATGATTCGGTTAGTAAATTGTAAATTATGGCTAATTCGGTCGATTTAAATAGATTTTATCTCCAAATAAATCAATCCTAAACTAAAGAAATATCTTAATAGCAGTACATTGTTGTTGTTTATATATGAGGACATTTTATATAGGAACATTATCAGATTTCATTTTCTCAAACTTATTTACTAACACTATAAATACAAACATTTTAATTTTAATTTTTTGAATAATAAGCTCTAATAAGTTCCTACACTTGTGGTCGGTAGTTTATTCTAACAATATATTTCACTAAAATTGTATATATATATATATATATATATATATATATATATATATATATATATTTATATATATATATATATATATATATTTATATATATATATATATATATATTTATATATATATATATATATATACATTATTTATTGCTGCCATATTCTTTCACTAGATATTTTCAACTAAATTGCTAACTTTTTACTAAATTCTACTGAATATGTTATAATGATATTAGTTTTGTGAAAATAAATTATAAACGAACGCAAACATTTTTGCCAGATACCAGTCTGTAGATGTGATTTCATCATGACCAATTGCCAGCAACTTAAATGAAAGCATAATCCACAATATCAATAATTTCGAACCTCTAATATCTGGTAATCTGATTATTCAGGTGTTAGGGTAACAGTTTGAAATAATCAGCAGTCAAGTTAAAAACGTATTAGTATTTGAATATAAGATTTTTAAAGCCTAAAATAACGTTTATATTTATTTTTACTTCAACGTTTTCAAAGTGTAGAATCCTTCATTTATTCAAAAACATGTGCCAACGTGATCTTGCACAACAAAACATTTCAAACCTTATCCGTGATACTACCACTTCGCAGAATCCTACTCGCTTGTGACAATATGATTTGGACAAAGATCATTAAAAAGAAGAATAGGTATTAAATGTCTATATACTTTTTATAAGGGTACTTCTATGCACCAAACGTCTCAAGACCTTAAAATAAATAAATATTTATTTAAAAAAAAGAATGTACCGTTGTTTTTGGCTTTAAAAATATTCAATTGTATATATATATATATTTATATTTATATAATATTATGTATGTTTATACATTCGTATGCATATGAGTCACTGCTAAACTAGTTAACAGATCATTATTAATTATTTAACTTAGTTGCTCGGTAATGTAGGCAATATTTAGTTGTACTTAATATTGTTTTGCAAAGGAGCGAAGAAAATTATTTTTTGTGAAATTTGAATAATAGCTATTAGATATCAATTAATAAATAAACTAAAAGTATATGTAGTATTTTAAAGGATTTTACAAGGCATCATATGAACCCAAACTCTCATTTGAAAATTTAAATATTTTACATTTAATTTGTAGACACGAGTTAAAGAAGATTCGCGGTATTTTATTTTTTGCTTGAAAATAGACCTTCGCTATTAACGTTTAACATTTCACCCAAATTATCATATGCCGTAACTAATATGATGACAAATCGATCCTTATTTTTATTTGGTATTGAGGCGAATAATGTTACCAAGGTGTGAAGAAATAAAAGAACATACCAGCTTAAACACATGAATGTTTCGAATTATATTTAGTATGAGTAGGAATAATAGATATCGTTCCATAAAAAGAATTTAGTTTTTCGAGATTACGAGTAAATTTGTAAAGAGATGAATAAATTATTGTAAGCCTTATAATTTTCGTAACTCCTGCAGTCGATTCATTCAGAGAAGACATTCGATACAATTGGTCATGGTATAAAGTGATTTGGTGTCCGTGTTTTAAATCTTGATATTCATATGCCAATGATCAGTCGTAAACGACTAAATATCTTATTTGGGATAACAATATTATATATGTATGTATGGATATTATTTATGAATAAATATTATTTTGAAATTGACCCATACACATATATGTGTCATGCCAAACCTGTAATGTTTAGTATTGGAGCAAACAATCCCCGCCCAATTTACATTATATATATATATATATATATATATATATATATATATATATATATATATATATATATATATATATATATATATTAATAATGGAGATTATGTATCTATCTGTCTGTCTACCTGTCTGTCTGAAGCCGAAACTCTATCAGAGTAATATTACTATTTACTTAGTCTGCCAGCCTCTTTATATACTACTACAAAAACCGCTGTAAACACTATGTGCATTTCTCAATTTACATAATTAATTGCTTTTAAACTTCTAATGAATTAGTATTCGTAAATATACACTCATAATTGTTTTCTTCAGATTTCCACATGTATTTACGCTATTTTGCTCGGTAATAATCTTACTTATAAATTACAATTATTTCTTTTATTATGTATATATATACATACATGAAATGAGTTACGTAGTTAATCTATCCATTGTGAAACTGATTTAACAGCCAGCGTTACTCTATTGAATTAGTTACCGTCCTCTGATTATTCAGTATAGACGCAAGACTGGTGCGTTATTTAAAATGTAAACAAAACGCTGGCATTTACCGTGATACTTTTACTCTGATGTTTTTTCATTAAAACGTTCTGAATTTGTTTATTTTCTTAATCTTATTAGCCATTATGTTTCGAAACACGAATTCACTGAATCAAATTGTTTAATTAAAATAATAATTGATTTAAAAATTACTGTTTAAAAACACACACACAATGAATTTAGTTTAGGTAAACATTTTCTTTTCGAGAGCATTTAAAAAAAACTATTCGTGTTTACTGTATTTGATTTTTTTTACACTTTCATTATAGGTACACCTTTTTTTTCCGATTTGAAAAACATCCAATATCATCATTTTTTCACGACCTCAACTGTGTTTATGATTTCGTTTTTACCTTAGCTTTTATTTACAAACTGTTTTAATTATTCCATGTTTTATTCATTAAAATAAACGATGTGATTTTTTTTTCTTTTCTGTCAGCAAAAAAACTAACACATTGTACTGGAAAACTATATAACTGTTTTAGAATCAAATTTTTTAATTAAAAAAGGTCATTAAACAAACACACACACACACACACACACATTCTAATGAATTTAATTTAGGTAAACTTTCTTTCCGAGAGCATTTGCGTAAATAATCGTGTTCACTGTATTTGATTTGTTGGTGCTTTTTCACTGTAGGACCCGCGCTAACTTTGACCCCGTCGTTAGGGTTAGGGTCAGGGTCAAAGTGGGGGTTAGGGTTAGGGTTTAGAGTTAGGGTTAGCATCATGGTCAAAGTTAGTGCGGGTCCTACAGTAAAAGAGTACCGATTTGTTCATTGTTTTATTTTAGATACACCTTTTTCCCGATTTGAAAAGTACTGTTCGCTGTATTTAGTTTTTTAAATTGTTGATTTTAACAATGTTATTGAATCAAATTGTTTAATTAAAATAATTTAAACATTACTATTTAAAAAACACACACATTCAAATGAATTTAATTAGGTAAACCTCTTCTCGGGAGCATTTAAATAACTAATCGTGTTCGCTGTATTTGCGTTTTTACTGTTTTTTTTCCTTTTTAATTAAAAATATTTATATGTATGGGGGAGGATAACAAAAAATTGGGGGGCGGTCAAAAAAACATTTTTTTCTTCTCTTAATTAAACATATTTTTATGTATAGGGTGAGGGTAAAATAAAAAAATTGAGGGGGAGGGGTCCGAAAATGTTTTTTTCTTTTTTTTTAAACTAAAAATATTTTTATTTTTGGGGAGGGTAAAACAAAAATCAGGGTGGGGTCGAAATATTTTTTTAATTTAGTTTCAACTAAAATATTCTTGGTCATAAACAAAGAAAATCAATGTCTAACCACGTTTTTACTTTTTTGCTTACTACGATTTCGATTTTTTCACTTACTTAGTGATAGTAATACATAAATTTGCATTATTGGTTGCCCCTACTTTTATAAGGCGAATTATTCGTATATATATATATATATATATATATATATATATATATATATATATATATATATATATATATATATATATACATAAATTTTATACGTACACAAAAGTATACATTTATATATGTATACAATTAATGAATATATATTTATTCATTACTGTTATATGTACATATATATATATATATATTTATATATATATATATATATATATATATATATATATATATATATATATATATATATATATATATATATATAGTGAGAGAGACAGAGAAAGAGAGAGAGATACATGTTAGCTTAAACATAAGTGAAAGTTTATCTTGGTTCCTTCTTTATCCAATTTGTCGAGTTGGTAGACCAAAGATCTATTGCTGTGCTCCAGTGTAAACAGGAACTCTCCATGATTGCAAACGTTTTCGTCTCGCGCGTGATGGAGCTATACATTAAAACTGGTGAATTTACTAGGAAAGTTTATTCATACCATTTAACAACATCATCACGATCCTGAAGACGACTAATATGAGTCGTAAACATTTGCAATTATAGCGAGTTACTGTTTACATAGAAGTACAATAGGTTGGTCTGCCAAAAAAAGGAACAGAAACTTTTACTTCTGTTTTATTAAACATGTATCAATCAATGAATATATATATATATATATAATAGCAATTGGTAGTTTGCTGTAAGCATTGCTGGGAGTAATAATAAGAGTTTTAAAAAGGTTTAAGGCAATGCGAAGATCCGGGTTGCTGGAAGCTGTGAAGAACAAAAACAGAACAAAACCGAAATAAGTCGGATATAGATCGAAAGGTTTGTTTATTTTTCTAGACAGCAAGGGTGTTAGTTTGTAATGTCCGGATTATCAAGAATCAATTTGATATTTCGAGAGATTTTTTTTTTTTCTTTCTTCTTCCTCTCCTTGTCAAAAATAAATAAAAGAAAAATCCCGGGTACCGAGAAAATGCCAGGAGCGCTGGGGGGTTAAACCGGAAGTGTTCAGAGTAAAGTATTCAGAGTAAAACTAAATAGATTCTTTTTATTTATTTTTTTTTTTTTAATATATATATATATATATATATACACCCATATATATATGTAATTTTCTGTTGTTTCTATTTATTTAATTTTTATTTTTATTTATATATTTACTATTATTGTTATTTGTTTTGTTTTTTTGTTTTTTTTTTGTTTGTTTTTTTTTTTCCGTATATAAAACGTAGTTATTACTTATAGTATATATGTTTGTCAACAGGCTGATTCCGGCATTAGATTTTAAATGTGTTGTAGATAGCTAATTATTTGTTGTCGGTGCAGTATATTAAAATTTAGTTATGTCTGGTTAAGTTTAATCCTTATTTATTGGTTTTAATTTATCTCTTAAATGCCTATTGATTTAGTTATGGAAAGTTTGCTGGTTAAGGGGAGACAAATCTCTTATTTTTGGTATTCTGTTATTCTGTTAATTGGCTTTGTATGTTGAATTTATTTAACTAAAGTAATGGTCAATTCTTAGTATAACGGATATGATTTGTGCAAATAGTGTTTATTATGGGGGGGGGTATTATCTGGGGATGGGTTGAGGGGGGGTAGGTTATATGATGAAGGTAGAATTTAATTCATGTCTTTGATTCAAAAATGGGCTAAGTTTGGAAATGAGAATAGCTTCCATCAGTCTTAGGTCGCCTAGGTTCCTAGTCGAGGCTAAAATGGAAACTTTTATGTCTTGTTGTGTAGTATTGCATGAGGAAGTATGTTTGAAGAAGGAAGATATATTTGTATTCATGTGTTCTTTTATACGTTGGTGTAATTGTCTTGTAGTATATCCAATATAGGAGTGGTTACAAATAGTGCATGATATATTGTATACACAGTTAGTGCGGTGGCATAGTCCAGTGGTAGGAATGGGACAATTGGCTAGGGAGCATGGTTCTTGGGTGCGTGTTGTGCGTTTTTTGGAAAGGTGTTGGCGTAAGGTGGTGCCGGTGTGGGTGAGTTGAATGTCTAGTTTTTCTTTATGTATTGCACTGCGGATGGCATTAGTGATTCTGTCGTTAAAGAAAGGTAGTTTTAGGAAGCATGTGTTGGAGAGTGTGTTGTGTCTGCGTGATCTGGTCTTGCTGAGGTGGGTTATTGTGGAAGTGGGGTAGCCGTTGGTGATTAGGGTTTGATGGAAGTCTTTGGTGTGTTTAATTTTATTGGCAGTAGATGAGCATTTATTTTGTATGCGGGTAATTTCATTACGGGCATAGTCTAGTTTGGCTTTAAGGGGCAGGGCAGATTTAAAATGAACAAATAGGTTTTTACAGGCAGGTTTTCTGTAGAAGTTGGTCTGTATAGAACCGTCTTCTGTGATTTTGAGGTTGAAATCGAGGAGAGATAGTGAGCCGGAGTCGCTAGGGTGTTCAATAGTAAATTTTATATGGGGGTCGGTGTTGTTGAAAATGTCGAAAATGCTGATAGCTTCTTCACGAGATGAGGTGAGGACAAGAATGTCATCTATGTATCTAGTGAAGAAGATATGTGAGTGGCAGGTGTTGAGGGCTTGTTGCTCGAGTCTGTCCATGTAGGATATGGCTAAGAGGCCAGACAAGCTAGAACCCATGGGAAGACCAGTAATCTGTTTAAATATGTGGTGTTGGAAGGTAAAATATGTATTGTTAATGATAATGTCTAGGAGTTGGTGTATGTCTTCAGGTGTTAACCCGAAGAGTTCTAAGTTATCGGAGGAAGAGATGTGGTCGGAGATGAGGTCAATGGCTGGGTGTGCGGGTATTGATGTGTATAGGGAAACAACATCGAGGCTAAATGTGTATTTGTTAGAGCTTAGCTGTTGTTGTTGGAGTAGGTTTAGTCTGCTAATGACTTGGTCAGAGCTGCTGACATGTGCAGGGAAGGTAGGGAGTAGTGGTTTCAGGAGTCTAGAAAGTAGCCAGGAGATTTTATATAATGGTCCTTCGGCGCTGGAGACGATGGGCCTAATTTGAGTGTGATTGCTGGTCTTATGGGTTTTGATAAGGTGGTAGAAGGTCGGGAGCTTGCTATTTTTAGTAGTGAAATTAATTTTGTATTTCTTAGGGAGGTTGCGTTTGGCGCAGATTTTAGACCAGGTATTGTTTATAGTATTTTGGATCTTAATGGCTGATATGTTAGGGGCAGGAGTGTATAATGTGTTATTGTCGAGGTGTTTTAGTGCAAGGGTGTTATAAGAGTCTTGCGAGACGACGCAGAATTCTTTGCCTTTATCGGAGGGTAGGTAGATTAAGTCTTTATCTTTTAGTGTTTTAAGTGTAAGGCGTTGGGATCTGGTGATGTTAGGGGTGATGTGGTGTTGTTCTTGTTGCAGTATGGTAAAGATTCTTTGTTTTAATCTGGTGAGTTTGTGGTCGAGTAGGTGGTTGCTGGGTGGAGGGTGTAGAGGATGGTCTAGTTGGTAAACCGGGAAGGATTCGTTAGGGTTGTTCGTGTTATTGGGGTGGTCAGGGGTATTGGAATTGAATGCCGAGAGCCATTTCAGGTGGTAGGCTGTTCTACAGAATTGGGTTTCTATATTGAATTTTGCATGGTCGTTCAGTTTTTGGGTAGTAATGAATTTGGGGCCAAGGCTGAGTAGATTTGTTTCATCTGTAGAAAGGGAGTTGGTGAGGTCAGTAACTAGGGGGTGGGTAGCTTGAGGAATGTTAAGGTCATGTGTGTGGTCGATATTTGTTCCACTAGGTGTTTGATGTTGAGGGTATTTTAATGAAAGCCAGGTGAATTTCCGTTGGAGTCTATTCTTCTCTAGGTTGAAGCATTGGAGATAGGCGTGGTCGACAGATGTGGATATGGTCTGTGCCGATTGGTCAGTTGATTCGGGGTCAGACGATTTCATCTCTGTGATGTTGCGGATGATTTTGTGTAGCTCGCAATGTAGGAATTTTATGATGTTCCTGATACAGTAGGTGTATAGGAACTTACGGGTTGGATAGAGTCTGGGGAGTTGGAGGCAAGCAGGTAAGTGGATATTCCGTATGGTGTTGGGTATGACATTATGTTTAAGGCATCTCTTAAGGAAAGTGATCTGGCAGCTGAGTCTGGCACGCTTCTCGGAGAGTCGGAATAGTCTTTTAATTAGTGCAAACTGTGTCTGGCCTAGACGTAGGGTTAATAGAAATTGGTAGTTTGCTGTAAGCATTGCTGGGAGTAATAATAAGAGTTTTAAAAAGGTTTAAGGCAATGCGAAGATCCGGGTTGCTGGAAGCTGTGAAGAACAAAAACAGAACAAAACCGAAATAAGTCGGATATAGATCGAAAGGTTTGTTTATTTTTCTAGACAGCAAGGGTGTTAGTTTGTAATGTCCGGATTATCAAGAATCAATTTGATATTTCGAGAGATTTTTTTTTTTCTTTCTTCTTCCTCTCCTTGTTAAAAATAAATAAAAGAAAAATCCCGGGTACCGAGAAAATGCCAGGAGCGCTGGGGGGTTAAACCGGAAGTGTTCAGAGTAAAGTATTCAGAGGAAAACTAAATAGATTCTTTTTATTTATTTATTTATTTATTTTTTTTAAATATATATATATATATATATACACCCATATATATATGTAATTGTCTGTTGTTTCTATTTATTTAATTTTTATTTTTATTAATATATTTACTATTATTGTTATTTGTTTTTTTTTTGTTTGTTTTTTTGTTTTTTTGTTTTTGTTTTTTTCCGTATATATTGTTCTGTTTTTGTTCTTCACAGCTTCCAGCAACCCGGATCTTCGCATTGCCTTAAACCTTTTTAAAACTCTTATTATTACTCCCAGCAATGCTTACAGCAAACTACCAATTTCTATTAACCCTACGTCTAGGCCAGACACAGTTTGCACTAATTAAAAGACTATTCCGACTCTCCGAGAAGCGTGCCAGACTCAGCTGCCAGATCACTTTCCTTAAGAGATGCCTTAAACATAATGTCATACCCAACACCATACGGAATATCCACTTACCTGCTTGCCTCCAACTCCCCAGACTCTATCCAACCCGTAAGTTCCTATACACCTACTGTATCAGGAACATCATAAAATTCCTACATTGCGAGCTACACAAAATCATCCGCAACATCACAGAGATGAAATCGTCTGACCCCGAATCAACTGACCAATCGGCACAGACCATATCCACATCTGTCGACCACGCCTATCTCCAATGCTTCAACCTAGAGAAGAATAGACTCCAACGGAAATTCACCTGGCTTTCATTAAAATACCCTCAACATCAAACACCTAGTGGAACAAATATCGACCACACACATGACCTTAACATTCCTCAAGCTACCCACCCCCTAGTTACTGACCTCACCAACTCCCTTTCTACAGATGAAACAAATCTACTCAGCCTTGGCCCCAAATTCATTACTACCCAAAAACTGAACGACCATGCAAAATTCAATATAGAAACCCAATTCTGTAGAACAGCCTACCACCTGAAATGGCTCTCGGCATTCAATTCCAATACCCCTGACCACCCCAATAACACGAACAACCCTAACGAATCCTTCCCGGTTTACCAACTAGACCATCCTCTACACCCTCCACCCAGCAACCACCTACTCGACCACAAACTCACCAGATTAAAACAAAGAATCTTTACCATACTGCAACAAGAACAACACCACATCACCCCTAACATCACCAGATCCCAACGCCTTACACTTAAAACACTAAAAGATAAAGACTTAATCTACCTACCCTCCGATAAAGGCAAAGAATTCTGCGTCGTCTCGCAAGACTCTTATAACACCCTTGCACTAAAACACCTCGACAATAACACATTATACACTCCTGCCCCTAACATATCAGCCATTAAGATCCAAAATACTATAAACAATACCTGGTCTAAAATCTGCGCCAAACGCAACCTCCCTAAGAAATACAAAATTTATTTCACTACTAAAAATAGCAAGCTCCCGACCTTCTACCACCTTATCAAAACCCATAAGACCAGCAATCACACTCAAATTAGGCCCATCGTCTCCAGCGTCGAAGGACCATTATATAAAATCTCCTGGCTACTTTCTAGACTCCTGAAACCACTACTCCCTACCTTCCCTGCACATGTCAGCAGCTCTGACCAAGTCATTAGCAGACTAAACCTACTCCAACAACAACAGCTAAGCTCTAACAAATACACATTTAGCCTCGATGTTGTTTCCCTATACACATCAATACCCGCACACCCAGCCATTGACCTCATCTCCGACCACATCTCTTCCTCCGATAACTTAGAACTCTTCGGGTTAACACCTGAAGACATACACCAACTCCTAGACATTATCATTAACAATACATATTTTACCTTCCAACACCACATATTTAAACAGATTACTGGTCTTCCCATGGGTTCTAGCTTGTCTGGCCTCTTAGCCATATCCTACATGGACAGACTCGAGCAACAAGCCCTCAACACCTGCCACTCACATATCTTCTTCACTAGATACATAGATGACATTCTTGTCCTCACCTCATCTCGTGAAGAAGCTATCAGCATTTTCGACATTTTCAACAACACCGACCCCCATATAAAATTTACTATTGAACACCCTAGCGACTCCGGCTCACTATCTCTCCTCGATTTCAACCTCAAAATCACAGAAGACGGTTCTATACAGACCAACTTCTACAGAAAACCTGCCTGTAAAAACCTATTTGTTCATTTTAAATCTGCCCTGCCCCTTAAAGCCAAACTAGACTATGCCCGTAATGAAATTACCCGCATACAAAATAAATGCTCATCTACTGCCAATAAAATTAAACACACCAAAGACTTCCATCAAACCCTAATCACCAACGGCTACCCCACTTCCACAATAACCCACCTCAGCAAGACCAGATCACGCAGACACAACACACTCTCCAACACATGCTTCCTAAAACTACCTTTCTTTAACGACAGAATCACTAATGCCATCCGCAGTGCAATACATAAAGAAAAACTAGACATTCAACTCACCCACACCGGCACCACCTTACGCCAACACCTTTCCAAAAAACGCACAACACGCACCCAAGAACCATGCTCCCTAGCCAATTGTCCCATTCCTACCACTGGACTATGCCACCGCACTAACTGTGTATACAATATATCATGCACTATTTGTAACCACTCCTATATTGGATATACTACAAGACAATTACACCAACGTATAAAAGAACACATGAATACAAATATATCTTCCTTCTTCAAACATACTTCCTCATGCAATACTACACAACAAGACATAAAAGTTTCCATTTTAGCCTCGACCAGGAACCTAGGCGACCTAAGACTGATGGAAGCTATTCTCATTTCCAAACTTAGCCCATTTTTGAATCAAAGACATGAATTAAATTCTACCTTCATCATATAACCTACCCCCCCTCAACCCATCCCCAGATAATACCCCCCCCCATAATAAACACTATTTGCACAAATCATATCCGTTATACTAAGAATTGACCATTACTTTAGTTAAATAAATTCAACATACAAAGCCAATTAACAGAATAACAGAATACCAAAAATAAGAGATTTGTCTCCCCTTAACCAGCAAACTTTCCATAACTAAATCAATAGGCATTTAAGAGATAAATTAAAACCAATAAATAAGGATTAAACTTAACCAGACATAACTAAATTTTAATATACTGCACCGACAACAAATAATTAGCTATCTACAACACATTTACAATCTAATGCCGGAATCAGCCTGTTGACAAACATATATACTATAAGTAATAACTACGTTTTATATACGGAAAAAAAAAAAACAAACAAAAAAAAAACAAAAAAAAAAAACAAATAACAATAATAGTAAATATATAAATAAAAATAAAAATTAAATAAATAGAAACAACAGAAAATTACATATATATATGGGTGTATATATATATATATATATATATATTAAAAAAAAAAAAATAAATAAAAAGAATCTATTTAGTTTTACTCTGAATACTTTACTCTGAACACTTCCGGTTTAACCCCCCAGCGCTCCTGGCATTTTCTCGGTACCCGGGATTTTTCTTTTATTTATTTTTGACAAGGAGAGGAAGAAGAAAGAAAAAAAAAAAATCTCTCGAAATATCAAATTGATTCTTGATAATCCGGACATTACAAACTAACACCCTTGCTGTCTAGAAAAATAAACAAACCTTTCGATCTATATCCGACTTATTTCGGTTTTGTTCTGTTTTTGTTCTTCACAGCTTCCAGCAACCCGGATCTTCGCATTGCCTTAAACCTTTTTAAAACTCTTATTATATATATATATATATATATATATATATATATATATATATATATATATATATATATATATACTAGTATTGTATTCTGACAAGGTTGAAATAAAAACAAGTATTTTTCTTTTAATGTTCTACTTCTCCTTCATCATGAGAAACAATACAATCAAATAAATCTCAGTTTGACAGTCAAAATAAATTGTCACGAGTACAAAACAACAAGGAAAAAACTTTTTAAAATTCAAAATATCCGACCTGTAAATAATTAAATTGAATAGTCGTTGGGCAAATTGTGTAATTATAAGTCTTTTTTCTGCTAATTCATGTTTTTATTGTAAAATTCAAATGTTGTTTGATTGTGTCGTTTCTAATGATGAAACTACCGTAGAAGATTAAAAATCATCTACTTTCCTTTATACATTTTTATAGCCTTGTTGGAACCGAAATCAGTTCATAATTGTTCTGAAACTACAGAATAGAATAACTTAGTCGACGAAGTGGAATCTCCATTGAACTAAAGGCACGTGAATTTTACTACACAAGCAAAATATCATCTGTATAGTGATATATATATATAGAAAACAGAAATGTGTGTGTTCATAATGTATTCTCTTGCTATCGTGCAAGGTTTTTGACGTCAGGGTCAAGATAATACAGAAACGGCCGTACGCGTTGATAGTCCGTCTCGATAGTAGTAGATTGTGATTAGGGTTGGATGTGTAATGACTATTTATATCGTGGGTTAATTTTATTCATAAAATATTCGTGCTCGATGAAATTGTCATTGGATTAGTTCAAATATTTAGTGGCTAGTAGTATTAGTTATTGAAAAGGTTTCGTGTCAGTATTACATCCTATTTTTTATTTTGGATTTTGATATTAATAGCTTCAAAGAGTTAAATTCGATTTTTGTATTTTCGATTTGAAACTATATAGTTTCTCGGTTTTCTGAGGATGGGAATGTATTGCTACTGTGGGTTGTTATGTGATTTTAATGGCGCTAGTATCACTAAGATGATATGTGAGTCGACTTGAGAGAGGTGTTGTCTGTATTTGGGTGATTATGTGAAAGACACTCTCGATATAAACAAGTACACTTATAGTACATTGGTTTTGTTGAGAGACGAGGTTTTTAGTTCAAACTGTCAGGTTTTAAGTTTTACATTTATTGTTATATATTTTAAATTTACTTTGTTTATGTTGTTAAGCCGGTTTAATGTATGTTTTTGTAGTGGCTCTTATAGTATTCACGCCTGAACTAATAGAGTATTCTGAATAAACTGAATGAATCGTGTACATACAAAAATATAAACATATACACATACATAGGTTTATATAAATATAGATATATAATTACCAGGCTAAATATTCGTTAGCTTCTAGCGTTGCCTTGTAAGTGACAACAATAGTGAGATCCTAATTTCGGAGGTTTTGGGAATGTTGACAGACCCCCTTAGTAACAATGACCTTCATATCTATTCTGACCCGGATCGATAGTACTTGGTAGGGTTAAAAATTATTTGCCCCTGACACAAAACTGTGCAACTCTTGTGTAAGAGGTTCCCCTCTATCATACATTTAAACTCTGATTTATATATTTACCTGCCCTTAGAAAGGGCAGGTAAATATATAAATTAGAGTTTAAATGTATGGTAGAGGAGAACCTTTATCCTGTTTCCAAATCTTATCAAACGATCCTGCTTTCCTTCAAGCGTTCATGATATGACACAAAATTAATCAAGTGTTGAGTTCCAGAGTTGAGATCGTGCATTCATTTCACTCAGATCCGGAGTGGGCTTGAGTATTTTTAAGGAAATTGTCTATGTGTTAAATAGAAAGTATCACTTAAAGAGTATTTCTTAACAAGGTATATGGCGAAATACACAAATTAATCTACAAACCAGTAATAAAATAAATCAAAGACGAGTGACATGCTGTAAAATACAATAGAAAACACACCAAGATTGCTGACTCTCGGTGATTGATCGCAGTTTCAACGTAATATAATCGTAAGATGTGTCTTAACGTTGTGCAGTTTGTATTTTCTAGTTGTTTTAAATAATTGTAAAATTAAATTTTGTATTGTGTTTATCAAATGAAAAATGCAATTACTATACAAAATACAAGATACGATATGTTATATTCGGCGAATGAATGGAGAATATCACAAGGACTGAGCGAACAAAATAATGGCGTCGACATTGAGCTGAAATGAAAAATCATTAAATGATCAAACTTGACATGAGCTTTTCTGATAAGTATTGTGTAAACAGACGAGGTGTCTTAAAATGAACGATTTTCTTTTAGATGCAAATCGACTGTGTCAGAGAAATTCCGTTATAAACAAGGAACCACAAAGGAAGACAGAGACACATTGATTTATTGAATATGTATTGATTACGCTTCGGCTTGATAACTAATTCAACTAGGTTTTCATTTGTACCTTCTGGTCCCGGATAAAGACGTGCATACCTCATGCTATTTCTATTATATACAGTAAATTCTGAACACCAGGGAATACGATACAATATAATGTCTTGAAAGACCGAGTCAAAACTACTTTTGCAATTACTCTAACGTTGCCATTTACAATTTTACCAGTCGAGTATTTAGTTCAATGTGGTAAATCCATATAAACTAACAGGTTCCATATTAGAAAATAATGTAAGAATCACTTAATGGCAAAATTAAGTAATTGTAAACGAAAAAGTATTTCAAAATCTTTGTTTTCTATTATGCTAATGTTTTCAATGAAATCAGTCGAAGACGAACCCCCGAAGTGTTCAATTGATTAAAATTAATTAAAAAGAAATGGAAGGAAGAAATTAAGAATGTGAAAAAATCAAGCCATGTGCATGATTTTTACTGAAATTTTTCTACCTGATCTAACGTGTTTATGAACTACATGCTTTTAAGTCTAGCTTCCTTCTCAAAGGCCTGTAACAACCAATAACAGAACAAAACGCACTCCCTGATGCCTGTGACTCTCACAAAACCAAATACATTTGCTTAAATCTTAATTTATTATCATTTATGCCAACGTTTCTATTTTTTTGTGGAACAACAGTAAGCATTAATGAGTTAAGAGATTCAAATAAATTATTTAAAAAGAAATGCATGAGAAATATGGAAAATTCATCATCCATTTATAGAAACCATGCATAAATAATTGAAAAAATATTTTTAAATATTATTTTTAGAAGTGTTCATTTACTAGTAGTAGTTAAAGTTGTGCGTATACATACGTGTAATAAATAAGAACTTACTTTATAGATTTATTGTGATATCATGAACGATGATTCTATTTAATGCAATTTTACTATTTATATCGTCCATTAATCGATAGAATTCATAATACATATAAAGAAAATTAAGCGGATTTAAATATTTATTTGTTACTATTTCTATTTTATTTAAGACAACCCGAAAGTGGGAAAATTTCCCGCGAAATTATGTTCAACACAGGTTAGAATTAAAATGAAGAAGTTTGTAAAATTAAATGAGTAAAATTAAAATTATACTAAATACCATATTATAACTGTTTTATTATTTAACTTTATGAAAATATAACTAAATAATTCGTCGACACAGTTTTTCTAAAATGTTCCCGAACTTAAAAGCCGGTTTTGAAAAGCATCCGTTCATTCGATATTCATATAAATAGTGTTTTTATCAGTAGAAGAGTGTGCTTGGTAAATTTAGTGTTTACATGAATTACATTTACTACTATGAGAAATCAAGCATGTGTTATGCAACAAAAATACATTGTATTTCTTGATTATACCCCTTACCCATGATGAACTTAAAGTCAAGAGCCAGTGTATTTGATAAAATACATATTTCTATTTATAGTCGTTATATGGTTTCTCATATGCTATTTGTAGTGAAATACTGAAAAATAATGTTTTTAGAGACCGAATTAAAACTGCTTCTGAAATTACTCTAACGTTGCCGTTTTCAATTTTTCCAGTCGAGTATTTCGTTAAATGTGGCAATGTAACGTCTAAAATCCATTGAGACTAACCGTGCCAACATTAGAAACTAATGCGAGTAATCGATCAATGCCACGACCGCTGATGTGTTAGTTCCAAATTTCTTTTGGTATAGCCAATCCTAAGAGTATAGTGATTCATCAGTGTTACGGAGTTTAGATGTGTATTTATAGGGGGAACATTGAAAGCAGACAAACACCTTTCTCCTATATTATGTGTGCATAAGATGAATGTAAAAGCAGATCTATCGATAAAATACAATCAAATTAACTAAATAAAATTATTGCCCGAAAGGTTTTTTCAGAAATTTATGATAATTTGCGATATTAACAATTTTGAAAAATATAGACGCATAAGGACAAACACAACGAATAGAAAGAAAGAAAGGTAAAATTATGCACGCAGCTACAACTATTTTTTGCATTTATGCGATTCTAAGCAAAGAATGCGAGAAAAACTAAATCGCTGAAACTAAAAGTACCTAAAGATAAACGAATATACAAGTATAACAGAGCGATTAAAGTAAACTCTTTTCTCGCACATATCACATTTAAACAACAGTTAGATATATAGTGGCAAACATTCTTGAATTAATTTAAACACATCCCAATTTTCGGGACATAATATTTTTCTTTTGCTATCTCTTTTTTGTACGTCGACCTATTTTATGATCAGCAGACACTTTGGTAACCAGACAATTCGAACAACTCCCTTTTTCTTCATTCTGTATTTCCCTATCTTTCTTAATGCTGGCATTTCTGCAATTCTTATGCTCTCATGTATATTGTATACTTTGTTAAATATTTTAATTCACAGATCATGTTCTAGTGTGTCTGTTAGATTTCGATTGTTGTTAAATGTATAAAGCAACAAAAATATTCCTTGGCTTCTAGGCAAACGAAACAAGAGGTCAACGTGTTGACAATTTTGAAAACAACAACATCAACGAAGACATCATTTAGATATCGCTTGTCCTTAAAGAAGAAAAGCAGCTAAAATATTCCTGTCCTTTTTAAAAAAACAAAAAAGAAGTTAATTTTTTAACGATTTTGAAAACAACTACTTGTTGGAATTTATTAACGTCCCCCCCCCACTGATTGGCTGATTCCTTGTCTTTTAAAGGCCTCACGGATTGGCTGACAGGCATTCCAACCCATACTCCCTTTGGTGTTACGTTGGCCAGCCCATAAAAAAAGCTTGCACGGTGTGTTCCGACCTTTTTTCAACCCAGTAGGACTTCGGCGTTATATCTCTGTGACAAACCCTACGACGACATGTACGGAGAGAGCCTTTCCACTCCTCCCGGTTACCAAAGATCTGGGTCTGAATAGACTAAACTTCGACAGAGCCCTAGACGGCAGTTCGGATTTAGACAACCCTTGTTCCTGGATTACCAAGCTTGGTTGGTATCGGCTCGCTTGCATTGCAACAAAACGACACCCGCAAAAGGCCTTTACTTCCAACGAATTTAGGCGCGTGCACATGCAACCCGTTACCCGAACTATTTAAAAACATAAGTTCTCGCGAAGCACGTTTTCGTAAAATATATGTATGTAAATATATATATATATGTCTGTAGATAAATACATGTAGGTTTAACTATATATATGGATAAATATATATATATATATATATATGTAAATATATATATTTGTAAATATATATATATATTAATATGTAAATATATATTTATTTTATTTATTTATTTTAATTTATTTATTTTTATTTATATTCATTTATTTATATTATATATATACTAGCGGGGCTACCCGGCGTTGCTCGGGGTCATAAACACATATAATTGAAGAAAAATCGTGTGTGTAACATCTTTATTTTAGAACTTCTATTTATCCCCCTCCTCTATAGCCGTTTCTTTATCTTTCTACCGTTCTCTTCCCTAATCGCCCTATTTCACCACTGCTTTTTCCCCACCATTTCTCCTACGTTGCCCAGGGCAATAGTATGACATTTTTCTATAAAAAGTACCACCTCTATCTGCGCCTTCTATATAGGTACTTATCTCCGCCCTGGTTTTCATATTATATACGTATCTATCGCCGCATCGGTGCGCATACTATATACCTACCTATCGCTGCCCCGGTGCAGATACTATATAAGTACCTATTGCCGCCCAGGTATGTATACTACATAAGTACCTATCTCTGCCCCGGTGCAAATGCTACATACGTACCTATCACCGCCTCGGTGCGAATGTAAAATACAAACCTATCACCGGCCTGGTGCACATGCTATATACATACTTTTTGCCGCGCATGTGCACATGCTATATACGTATCTATCGCCGCCCCTGAATGCTAAATACGTACGTATCCCCGCCCCGGTGCGAATGCTAAATACATACCTATCGCCGACCCGGTGCGAATGCTGAATACGTACCTTTCGCCGCCCCGGTACGAGTGCTATATAGGAACCTATCGCCGCCCCGCTGTGCGTGCTATATACATACCCATTGTCGCCCCAGAACGCATGCTAAATACATACCTATCACCCGCCCGGTGCACATGCTGTATGGATATGTATCATGTATCATGGATATGTATCATGTATCATGGATATGTATCATGCATGCTGAGTATGTATCATGGATAGGTATCATGTATCATGGATATGTATCATGTATCATGTATAATTGATATGTATAATGGATATGGATATGTATCACGGATATGTATCATGGATATGTATCATAGATATGTATTATGTATATGTATCATATATATGTGTTATGTATCATAGATAAGTATCATGTATCATTGATATGTATCATGGATATGTATCATGTATATTTATAATGGATATGTATATGTATCATGTATCATGGATCATATATATATATATAATGTATCATGGATATGTATCATGTATCATGGATATGCATCAGGGATATGTATCATGTGTCACAGATATGTATATGTATCATATATCATGGATATGTATCGTGTATCATGTATCGTGGATATGTATCATGGATATGTATCACGGATATGTATATGTATCATAGATATGTATCATGGATAGATATCATTGATATGTATCATGTATCATGGGTATGTATCATGTATCATGTATAATGGATATGTATCATGGATATATATATGTATCATGGATATGTAGTATGGATATGTGTTATGTATATGTATCATATATATGTTTTAGGTATCATAGATATGTATCATGTATCATTGATATGTATCATAGACATGTATCATGTATATTTATCATGGATACGTATATTTATCATGTATCAGGGATCATATATATGTATCATGTATCATGGATATGTATCATGTATCATGGATATGTATCCTTGATATGTAGCATGTGTCATGGATATGTGTCATGTATCTTAATTCATGGATCTGTATCGTGTATCATGTATAGTGGATAGGTATCGTCTATCATGTATCGTGGATATGTATCATGGATATATATCCCCGCATATGTATATGTATCATGTATATGTATCATTGATATGTATCATGTATCATTGATATGTATCATGTATCATGGATATGTATCATGGATATGTATCATGAATCATGGATATGTATCATGTATTATGGATATGTATAATGTATCATGGATATGTACTATGCATGTTGGGTATGTATCATGGATATGTATCATGTATCATCGATATGTATCACGTATCAATGATATGTATCATTGATATGTATCATGGATATGTATCATGTATAGGCATCATGGATATATGTTATGTATATGTATCATAGATATGTGGTATGTATCATAGATATGTATCATAGATATGTATATGCATCATGTATCATGCATATGTATCATGGATATGGGTCATAGATATGTATCATGGATATGTATCATGTATCAAGGACATGTATCATGGATATGTATATGTATCTCGGATATGGATATGTATCATGTATCATGGATATGTATCATGTTTCATAGATATGTATCATTGATATGTATATGTATCATGTATCATGGATATGTATTATGTATCATGTATCATTGATATGTACTATGTATCATGGATATATATCATGGATATGTATCATGTATTATGGATATGTATTATGGATATGTATCATGGATATGTATCATGTATTATGTATCATGTATCATAGATATGTATCATGGATATGTATCATGGATATGTATCATTTATCATAGATATGTATCATGTATCTTGGATATGTATCATGGATATGTATCATGGATATGTATCACGGATATGTATCATGGATATGTATCATGTATCATGGATATGTATCATGTATCATGGATATGTATCATGGATATGTATCATGTATCATTGATATGCATCATGTATATGTATCATTGATATGCATCATGTATCATAGACATGTATCATACTATTCTTCATTATTGTCAATCCCCTCATGATATTCTTCATCATTTTCAATCCCCTCATGTTATTCTTCATCATTTTCAATCCTCTCATGCTATTCTTAATCATTTTCAATCCCCTCGTGATATTCTTCATCATTTTCAATCCCCTCATGATATTCTTCATCATGTTCAATCCTCTCATGATATTCTTGATCATTTTCAATCCTCTCATGATATTCTTGATCATTTTCAATCCCCTGATGATATTCTTTATCATATTCAATCCCCTGATGATATTCTTCATCATTTTCAATCCCCTCATGATATTCTTCATTTTATATCTTCCAATATTTCTAGGGACCGTTATACTTTAGAGCACTGACATTCCTGGGGACCATTATACTTTAGAAGCACCAATATTTCTAGGGACCGTTATATTTTAGAAGCACCAACATTCCAGGGGAGAGACCTGGTGCGTCTGCTGTAAGAGTCCCAAACCTGGTGCGTCTGCTGTAAGAGTCCTAAACCTGGTGCATCTGCTGTAAGAGTTCTAAACCTGGTGCGTCTACTGTAAGAGTCCCAAACACGATGTGTCTGCTGTAAGAGTACCAAACCTGGTGCATCTGCTGTAAGAGTCCCAAACACGGTGTGTCTGCTGTAAGAGTCTCAAACCTGGTTCGTCTGCTGTAAGAGTCCTAAACCTGGTGCGTCTGCTGTAAGAGGCCTAAACCTGGTGCATCTGCTGTAAGAGTTCTAAACCTGGTGCGTCTACTGTAAGAGAATGATGTCACCCGTGTGACCGTTTGTTGGGTACCCTCGGAGTAGAAGCTTTACATACATACATACATACATACATACATACAGACAGGTAGGATTTATATAATAGACTAGCGGGGCTACCCGGCGTTGCTCGGGGTCATAAAAACATATAATTGAAGAGAAATCGCGTGTGTGACATCTTTATATTCAAACTTCTATTTTTCCCCCTCCTCTACAGCTGTCTCTTTATCTTACTACCTTTCTCTTCCCTGGTCGCCCCATTTCACCGCTACTTTCTAATTTTGCCTTTTGTGAAAGCTGCTTCTTCCCCACCATTTCTCCTACGTTGCCCATATTTCTATAAAAAGTACCACCTCTATCTGCGCTTTCTATATAGGTACTTATCTCCGCTCTGATATTCATACTATATACGTATGTATCGCCACCGTGGTGCACAGATTATATACGTACCTATCATCAGTACAGTTCATATACTATACCTAATGCCGCCCCGGTATGCATGCTATATACGTAACTATCACTGCCCTGGTGTACATGCTACATACGTACCTATCACTGCCCCGGTGCAATGCTACATATGTACCTATCGCAGCCCCTGTGCGAATGCAAAATACTTACTTATCACCGGCCCAGTGCGAATACTATACCGCAGAAGCCTCGTGGTCCTATACCACAGAAGCACCCCACCCCTGGTTGCTATACCGCAGAAGCCTCGTGATTCTATACCGCAGAAGCACCCTCCCCTAGGGTCCCATACTGCAGAAGCAACGTCCTGGTAGCCATACCGCAGAAGCACCCCCCTCGTGCCATACCGCAGAAGCAACCTTCTGGGTGCCATACCACAGAAGCACACAACTGGTGCCATACCACAGAGGCCTCAGGTTCCTATACTGCAAAAACACCCCCCAAGTGCGATACAACAGAAGCACCCCCTTCCCCTGTTGCTATACCGAAGAAGCACCCGCTCCCCCCCCCCGTTGCTATACCGACGAAGCACCCCCCGGTTGCTATACTGCAGAAGCCTCGTGGTCCTATACTGCAGAAGCACCCCCCACCGGTTGCTATACCGTAGAAACCTTGTGGTACTATACCGCAGAAGCACCCCTCCCCGGTTGCTATACCACAGAAGCCTTGTGGTCATATACCGCAGAAACACCCCGACCCTGGTTGCTATACCGCAGAAGAACCCCCCCCTCTGGGGGTCATACCTCAGAAGCACCCCACGGGTGCCATACCGCAGAAGCCTCAGGTTCCTATACCGCAGAAGCACCACCCAGGTGCCATACCATAGAAGCACCCACTATACTGCAGAAGAACCCCGGGGGCCATACTGCAGAAGCCTCCACCTCCGGTTGCTATACCGCAGAAACGTCAGGTTCCTATACTGCGGCAGCATCCCCCCCAGGGGTGCCATACAATAGAAGCACCCCCTATACTGCAGAAGCACCCCCCGGGGGCCATACTGCAGAAGCCCCCACCCCCTGGTGTCTATACTGCAGAAGCCTTGTGGTCCTATACCGTAGAAGCACCCCCCGGTTGCTATACTGCAGAAGCCTCATCGTCCTATACCACAGAAGCACCCCCCGGTTGCTATACCGCAGAAGCAACCCCCGGTTGCTATACCGCAGAAACATCTCTGGTTGCTATACCACAGAAGCCTTGTGGTCCTATACCACAGGAGCGCCCATCCCCGGTTGCTATACCGCAGAAGCCTCATGGTCCTATACCGCAGAAGCACAAAATAGTCCAAAGGGGAACAAAGATGACGTTAAAATAAAACTCCTTATTTATCAAGTAAATACAGTGTAAAGTCCACCCATAAACTCATACAAATTCTTAAAACCAAAAAAACAAATCATAAATTTACGGCTTCACTTTACGTCGACAGCTGTCAATTATAAATTTTCCAGTAACAAAAACACTTGATATCATTATTGATAAGATATACTACTCCCTACCTCTACCAAAAATTGACCTTGAAATAATTTTAAAAGTTATTACTTTGTACAACCGAACTCTCTCTCTACGACCATAATGTTAACATCTATACCAAAATTGACGGCGTTTCTATGGGATAAGGTTCCTGCATCAACCTTCGCAAATAAGATATTTAATATTATTACGAAACCCTCCATTTATGCCCTCTACGTTATCATATCCTTATTTTATCAGACAATAACAATATGATAAAAGCTAAAATAAAGTTTTAAAAACAACCGCGTACTTACATTCACTTATGAGCTTAACGTCAACACCACAATTCCGTTTTTAGATGTTCTAATTAGCCCGAACAATGACACATACACCATCTCTCCCTATAAAATCTACCTCTAGTAATACATGCATTTTAAGTTATAGAAGCAAATGACCATATCGATATAAAATTGCAATGATTAAAAATCTATATAAGATTGATATATACATATATATATATATATATATATATATATATATATATATATATATATAAGTCTTAGTAAAAACAGTCATAATTCTAAACCAAGAAATACATGAATGAATAAATAAATAATGATAAGACTAATAATACGAGTCGTAGTAATATTGATAAACAGTGTATATTAAAACCATATATATATATATATATATATAGTACACGTATTGTATTATTTTTTGTAGATGTAAATCCGTTGAAGCTCCAGTGTTTATTTATTCAAACATTATTGGATACATCTGTGCATACATGGTTCGGTTGTACTCTTATCAGAGAGTCAACCTCTTCAGACCAAGGAAGACAGAGAAGTTAGATGAATTTCGAAAACTTTCCCTTAAAATAAATCTTTTTTGGGGGATGATTTTTTATAATTTAGTATCGGGTTACATACTTTACCTGTTAACTCTTTCAATTAGTTTTTATCTTTGTATATCTTTTTTATTACCTGCCTTCTAATTCATTCCTTTTTCTATTGTTTTATTACCTACGTCGCCTAGATTCCTTTCTCTATTAAACACTTCGAAGTTTTAATCTATTTACAAACATATCCAAGCATAAACATCTGATCTTTATATAAAATACACACGTGTGCACAAATTAATAGATATACAAGTACATATATAAACAAACATATATATATATATATATATATATATATATATATATATATATATATATATATATAAAGATAATAAATAAAAAATAACAGACACAAATATATATACGCAAATATCCATACACGAATATACATATATATCCACATGTATTCATTTTAAAGCATAAATATCTGGTCAATATATAGAATACACACGTGCGCACAAATTAATTGATACACAAACACACACACACACACATATATATATATATATATATATATATATATATATATATGTGTGTGTGTGTGTGTGTGTGTGTGTTTGTGTATCAATTAATATAAAATAATATATATATATAGCATTATATGAAGTGAAATAATAAAATAAGGTGCGAATCAAATTTTATTAGAATCTAATGTTCAGGCAAAGTATTTTAAACCTTGGATACATTTTTCACTGTCATTTACTCCATCGATTGCAAACAGATTTCCCGCTTGGATAACTTTTTCGTTTTCGGACTACCGCTCACCACCTGGATCACTTTTCAATCAACCTTTTGGATATCTTTCCTGAATATGTTTTAATTTGAGTGACTTGGATGAACTGTATAGCTTTAACAAATAAGTATGTTTTGAGCTGATATATTTGATGTTTTATATACTTTTTTGTATTTTATATATATTTTTATACATTTTCAAAGTTTAATTTTATTACCTGCACTAATGTCATTGCGGTAATGATCCTCTGAGGAGAAGAATTTTTTTTTAAACTCATGAGTTAAGGACTTTAAGGTACTTTGCCTGAACATTAAATTTTAATAAAATTTGATTCGCACCTTATTTTATTATTTCACTTCATATAGTGCTATTAATGCTATATCCAGTATATTGAGCTTCAGTTTTATTGTGATGTTAGTTGCCTCATATCTTTTGTTGGATTAACTTAATAAATATCTGGTCTTAATATAATATATGTATATATATATATATGTGTGTGTGTGTGTGTGCGTGTGTGTATGTACATAATATTACATGCGAACACCACTCGTCCTCACAGATAATTTCCAGATAATTTATAGCTCTATTGCATATTTAAAATTAAAACTTTATTGAATATTAAGCTTTATTTGTCTTTGGAAATGAATTCTCACGAAGATCCAATTTGAATTGTATAAAATGATTGCTTTTTATATTATCTCACACATATACATATATGGGAAGTTTGAATTACCTATTACACACTATCCTCGAGTGTCTTCGGGCTCTCTGTACAAAATTTTGTCAGGACCTAACATGACGATAATTCACCTGACAAGTAAACACTTACCAACAATTTAAAAAATTACATAGTATTCGCAGCACAAATAAGATCCCATCAGCACTGGCATACACTTGTTAATACGAGGAATAGTGCATCTTCTCCTAGTGAGGTTACTTCAAGTAACAACACTTAGCTTTATACTTTACCAGACTTGATGAATTCTTGTCCTGGAATCAGCTAGCAAGATAGCCGAATCGCTTATCTACCCCCACTGATTGTTCATCTATTACGCTAATTCCTCTTCACTGCCATGCGTCCTAAACTTCCCTAGTCACCTCAACTGCAACTCTTCTTTTCCCGATAGACTAGGGATCAGACCTCTTCGACTTATTCCTTATTCCGGCCATTGTAAGGGATTTACTCCTATTACTTGTGTACGACGAAATAACGCTATGCTCTTCCCCAGCATTATTCATGGGTTGGCCTCTCTCACTCTTTTTTTTAATACACATATGCTGGAAACGGATATTCAGAATAAAAACTTCAATAACTGCAAGTGTTATACATAGTAATTCTACTTATAGCTATCGTAATAATTGCGGATTTAATTCAACATAAGTATGCGTTATGTGATAAATTAAATAAAAACAGCGAACGACAGCGCGTAAATACTTAACTTAGTAATAGATTCCCATCTAGTAAATCATGTATGTGCCATTAAAATAAAATGCATTCAAATAAAAAATCGCGATTGTTCTATAGTAAATGAATCATTGTAATATAATGTTTCTATGATGTAATTTGCTCATATTTTACACATACACACACACACACACACACACACACACACACACATATATATATATATATATATATATATATATGTAGTAAGTTATGAAAATATATTTATGGCAATCAAGCTACACAGAGGCTCTCGCGTTTCATCCCCGGAGGGAATCTTCAGGCTAAAATGCATGGAGTTATTTTTGCCGGGTGTTTTTATATATACACGGCTTGCTAGTTAACCAATCAGATTCTTTATTTTTCTCTCAGCCAATCGTTGGGCTTCCCGCGAAGAAAGGCTTTGTTGGTGTCACTCCCTATATTGTCTCCTATTGTTTCTTATCAATGGATGTGCCTATATTCTGTTTCCTTTGTTGTGTCAATATAATGGGGGAATTTATTTTAACACGTGGTTCCTTGTATTTCTATTTTAAGTTTTAATTTTTAAATTGTTGATTTTTTTGTTTTTTTGTTTTTTTTGTTTTTTTAAATCTATTTATTTATCGTTAGCCTAAGGTAAATTTAATTCTGTGTAAGCAGCTGTTTGCTATTTCACTTCTAGAATTTAGTAGATTTCGGGGATCTTTAAAATTTAGGATTTCGTATTTTTCATTCATGCATAATCTACACGGGTCGTCTAAATTTCTACATGTACTGGTCTGTCTTACTATTTTTTTACTCAATTATTGGTGAGTGTCCATTTTCTTTAAATTACCTGTGCAGGTGTAGGCAATATCAACAAAACAAACACCTGTAACAAATGTTTTTATTAATATGAAATACTATATTTAATTAGATTAAACACCTGTTTTGGCGAGGCACAAAGTGTAGTATCTGATCGGTCAGTGAAAAGAAGTCCTTCTAGACTAAATCAATTTTAATTTTTGTTTTATTTTAGGCAAGCTGAATTTTTCTTTACATTAAAAACCGACCTTGTGTCTAACTTTTCCCTCGTGGGGAGACAAGTAAACAAGCACACCTGGAACGAGTAAAAAATGATTGTACACTAATCAAGAAATGCGTACGTATGATTCGTCTATTCGATCAACAATGAAATGCTATTTCAAACTAGAACGGGGCAAGCGGACAACCCCATCGATCAGAGAAAAAGTATCGGACAACGAAAGTATGGGACAAAGTTTTATCTGGGCCACAATTCTTCATATTCTATGACGTATACAAGTAGTGTATGCAATGGAAACGTTCATGACTAAATAAATATTCATAGCCGATCAGGATGCTAAAATTAGACATGATTTTTACTTTGAAAGATACACACGAGGGGCGTTCAATAAGTAATGCCCCTCACCCATAGCAGTAGATTAATGAAACTTGGCACAGTTATTTGTCTTTCTCTACATAACAACCACCCAGAGTTGTGCATTTCTCCCACCGTTTGATGCTGCTCTGGACACAGTTTTTGTAGAACACCCCAGGTTGGTCCTCCAACCACGTCGTAAGTTTCATGGCCGGGAAGAGATAAAAGTCAGAGGGTGCAAGGCCAGGAGAGTAATAGGGATTGGGGAGGATTTCATAGCCACACACCAGTGCTTCTGATCTGACGACATGCGAGGTGTGGACCGGAACGTTGTTCTGTAGGAGGAGGATACCTTTGCTGATCTTGCATCGCCTCTTGATTTTGATAGCTTCTCTTAATTTCATCAAAAGTGAAGCGTAATAGGCTCCTGTAATTGTGGTACCCTTTGCCAGGAAATCTGTCATCACTACTCCGTCTTGGTCCCAGAAGACTGTGAGCATGACCTTGCCAGCGGAGAGCTGCACTCTTGCCTTCTTTGGAGGTAGAGAGTCCAAGTGGTTCCAATGCATTGACTGGGCTTTAGTTTCTGGATCATAGTGATTGACCAAAATTTCATCCTGTGTAATCAGTCGTTTGAAAATTCATACAGACACCTTATGCATATGCAAATAGTCATGAATGATAGTTTCCGCATACCCTGTACTAATCTTAACCTCTTGGGCTATTTGGCGAATAGTAATGTGTCGATCTTCAAAAATGGCAGCCTCAACTTGACGGACAGATACCTTATAAATGGCAGAAGAGGGACGACCAAGTCCGAAAGCTGTTTCCAGCGTTTTACAAGGGCATATGATGGGACATCATCACCATCAGTTTCTTTCATTTCATCAAAAGTCTCCTTTGGTGTGCGTCATTTCAAATACAAAACCGGATCACTGTGCGACACTAAACTGGCTCCATTTAACATTTGTTCAAACACCTGCAAATCAGAAACCACAATTAGTTAAGAGCTGTTATTTGGAACATAACCCATACAGATATAAATCATTACACATGCAAAATTTTATCAAGATCAGTTGAAATTCGATCAATATCGACAGTGACGAGAGGCTTCAAATACTAAACTGAATTGGCCACAGCATGGGATGAGTAACAGGGCTCTACGAGGACTAGAACTGAGGTTATCGATGAAGTGAAACTTTTACCCTATTCGTAAAATCAATTTTTACCTGGATATCCTAACATTAAATAAATTCTATGTTCGATCATGACCAATATTTGTACAAGATTTAGAGACTTTGTCATGCGATCAAAAAAATATAGTGGCAAACAAACTCGACCGAAAATTAAAAAAAAACCTTGAGATAAGTAACTAGCAGGATTTTCTTTCCTTTGACGAGTATTCGGCTGGCTTATATATATATATATATATATATATATATATATATATATATATATATATATATATATATATATATATATAGGAAAAGTAGACATGAACAGGGAAAAAATCTACATAATTTCCACCGGATTTATAAAAAGTGGTCGATAGTTAATAGAGCTATCTATATAATTATTTGTTATTCATACAGACATGTACAAAAAGCCACTACACATACATGTCGGTGTAAAAAAGTATGATCTTTCACAGAGATGTTCATATTGGGAAAGCCAGGCTTGTATATTGCCTTGCCACTTGATTTTCATCAATCTACAGATGCCAGTCATGTGGAAAGTGTTCAGTTTCTTGACGCGTCTGGCATATACAGTCCAAGTCTCGCAACCGTACATGAGGATGGTAAGAATCACAGGTGTGTATACCTGAAATTTCTCTACGCTCCCATACAGTGGATCGAACACGTCCGAAGGCAGCGCAAGATGTGGCCAAGCTGCAGTCGACTTCATTGTCTATGTGTACAGCCTTGGCCTAAGTAAGTGAAAATGGACATGGTTTGTAGGTCGGTTCACCGAATTAAGATACATATCGTTTTCCCTTTTTACATATCGTTTTCCCGTTTTTCTTCTTTATGTCCAAAGTTGTTGCACGCTTCGGAAAAACGTCAACGATGTGTTGCGTGTTTGGCTCTGTGTTGGCATTGAGGACACAGTCAATAGCAAACAGGTATCGTATTATTTAGTCCAGTCAATCTAGCTGATTCTTTGGCTGAACCTCAAACACACGTTTTTAACTTGGATATTGGGAATGAATAACCTCTATTTCAGATAAAAGAAAGTTTACCAAAATTAGCCTTGCGCAATGGGGTCAACGGGCCAATCTGTAAATATTGCCACCGATTCTAGCGTCCCCTCTCTCAACTCAATTTCTGTAAATTCATCTTCAAAAATACCAAATAAAGCAATGTTAAATTGGATAAAACCAACAGTTTTCATAAAGTTAAATATAATTAAAACTACTTATGCCTTATTTTTGTCTCTTTTGATGTATTACTGCAGGAGCTTAATATTCTGTCATATTCTAATTTCAGGTTGGTCAAAGTGAAGTACCGATAATTATGGATGCTGACAAGTATGCTATTTGCAACAATGAACTGTCCAGAAATAAAGAAATATTCATCTTCAGCCAGAAGCGCATCGATTCCATTAACAGAGCTTCTGAACAACGTGAAGAGAACATCATAATTCAGATTGGGCAACGTCTTCACAAGAAATGCAGACAGCGTTGAATTAACTCCAAATACATAGAAATTGACCGTAAAAACAGGTTCACACACGAGTAAATGCTATTCCGTGCAGGCCGCTTTGTATGTGTGTTTAACTTTAAGGAACAATGATAGAAAGAACAGAGGTGTTGATGTTTCCCATGTAGAAACTATTGAGTTTAAGTATAAAGTATAAAGTGTTAAACGTTTGTGAGAAAGTCCGTTAAAATGATGGCCGGTCATCCACTGTTAAAGGTAGAATAGGTTATGTAGCTTACCTTGTTTTAGAAGAAGCACGTTATCACATAACATGTTTTGCGAACTTCGATTCTAGTAAAACCATTCTCTTTTGCTTATTCTACTGAGAAACAAAATCTTGGTAGACCAAATGATTCAGAGAGAAAGCAGGCATTTCTAGAAGTTGCTAAATATTTACAGCAAAATGACGAGGAAACAATCATCATTGTCGATCTTGTTAAAATAAAATGGAAGAAATTCTGGAGGACACTGGCTTTAAACCATAACATACATGAAATCTCAATTGTTAGAACATTTCAAAGACAAAATCATTGTGACTGAAATTAATTGGAAACATAATGTTGGTACTAAAATGTATCCTCCATGAATTCTATGCACAGAGCCGCTTAACAGACAATTCAGAATTAGAGGCCATTAGAATCATAGCCAAGCTTATCAAAAATGACATTAAAGGTATCTATACAAGTTCAGAATATTACCCGTCTAAGAATGATCTTGAACAGAATACAGTTTTTTTAATATGTTCCTAAAACATTGTTGATCTTTCTCAGGAAGATATTTGCAGGCAAAGAAAATGATTTGAAACTTGCATCAGTTGGTCAGGCGATAATGCAGGCTGCTAAACCCAGAGTTATCCTTGCACCTTTGCTGTTTTGTTTTGCAGTGGAAATGCATGACCAATTAGGATCGAGGTTTTAATTGACAATCTGAATAAGCATGGCTTCTCTGCATCTTACTCGGAAGTCCAGAAATTCGAATAAAGTTTCTGTTCATGGCGCTGAAACTATATCCCCTGTTGAAACTGAATTTGTGCAGTTTGTAGCTGATAATATGAACCATAATGTAAGGAGTATTGATCGATTGAATACATTCCACTGTATGGGCATCATAGCATCTTTTACGCACGGGAAATTAAAGCAAAACCAGTTCCAAGTATTCACGTCCTTTCAGAAGATATAATAAGGTTTAGAAGGATCAACATCAAGTACTTAGATTCACAGCACACCAGAAAACCACCAGTTACATTACGTCGGGTTTCTGGTATCAAATAAATACGGCTCTTTACAAACAACAACAACACACAAACTCATGAAGACGGTCGCGAGATCGAAAGCGCTCGAGAAATGGCCCAAGACACAAGATTAGGCTCCATGATCCATAGATTGATACCAGAAACCCGACGAATCGCTCGCAGAGTCGAGAACCTGACCAGAAAGATCATAAAGAGGGAGAACTCCGTGGTCTTCAACGACATATGTCTAATATATATATATATATATATATATATATATATATATATATATGCGTCTTGCTTATTGTACGCTTTTATTCTCAAAAACATTTTTTAGAAACGTAGTATGTGAATCGCATTACTAATACAATCCCCTCGTAAGCAACTTTTATTTTGTTCATAAAAAATATAAAACATCTGTATACACAACAGTATATACAATTGGTACATTTTTTTAATGAAACCTGATTTATTGATCGTCATAATCTTAATAATTGCTATATTAATAAGTTTCCAATCGGAAATATTTCCGATTTCAATTACTTACGCTTCTAATTTTACTCAATTAAACCAATGCTGACATAAAATATAAATTCGCTGACACAGAGCATTGTTTTATCTGCTTGTTTAAATTCAGAAATTGATTATTATGGTGTTCAATAATTGTAGCTGGAATGACGTTTATAAAGCTTATACATGCTCTAAAGTTGGATTTATATCTGTGATAGAATAGAACAAAGTGCACTTCTTGATTATCTCTTAATCACAACCAACGTCGTCTTCATCCGCATCATTTTTCGGCCTTCATCGCGGTCTATCGGCAAACCAAGTTGAAAAATTAATGGGTTTACAAAACAAGACACAAATATACAGGCGACAAAGTTGGATTGGACATATTCATTACAAATATTGCACTAGTTCATCTATATATATATATATATATATATATATATGATGTTTATGCGTGATGTTTTTGGAGTGTGTATGTTTGTATGCAAGTAGAAACATGTGATTGGTTGACCAAAACAAATAGACATAGTACACATTCCTAAAAAAAGAGAAAGAGAATATATTTCACGTCAATATCTGAGTTCAGATATCACGTGTCAAAAGGATTGCTTAAAACTAGATACGTGGTTTCTCAATTAAAAAAGATACCATAATATAATAGTATCAATCATTATATGTATATTTTAAAACAAAGTCACATTTTTGATAACCCGCAAAAAGTACAGCTAAATGGTATTCGGCATTAGTTCAAAGCTACATTTTCTGCTTAAAAATTAATTAATTATAGTTTTTTTCTAATAAAAGCAATGCGTAAATGCATTCATCTTTCTCTCGGATACAAATACTAAGTTACTTATATTTTTCACGAAATTTGAGAAATAGTTTTCTTTCGTACATCCTATAAAGCTTGGTAGACATGGAAATTGTACAAATACAGCTTAAAGAAACGGGTATAAACTTGTATGGATAGAAAATATTGCATAAACGAAACGCGATGTAATGTACATTAGTTCTATTAAGTTCAGCGTTTATTTTTAGTCAGAAGCATTTCTGATGATCAAATAAAACTGCAGTAAAATGTTAAGCTATGTACATTATATATATATATATATATATATATATATATATGATATGTGTGTGTGTGCGCGCGTTTCTTTTATCCTCATTAATTAATATTACATCAGCATAATTGGATACGCCTATGACATTACATATCCATTTACTTGATACTAAAATCCTTTAGGAATATATTATCCAATCATTTTCAGTTCGTTTAATGGCTTCATGAAAGGGATTTGCACGAGTTGGTATTGCAGGTCGCATTTGGAGTTCCTAATTGTCTAATGGTCCATGAATCCAGCGTTCAACAAATCTCACACAGAATATTCTATAAGAATATTGAAATCTTCAGTTGCAGAGTAAAACATCCTTAATCACTCACTTTTACATTTTCTGCAGGCATAAATTTGGCTCGGAATATTTGGAATCTGGAAATAAATATGTCTACAATCCATTATTCGAATGTTGGGATGCCAATGAAAAACCAATATATTAGCGCATCTCCATGGTTGTGCAAGTAACAGAGAAAATAATAGTGGAAAACTGCAAGTATTAAAGATAGAAAAGGAAGTTTACTCAAATATATAAGGTGATATATCTGTAGTAATTGGTCTATCTACGATTAAGCTGTACCACCATTCGCTATCTAAGGGCAATTCTTGGATGGTAAGAGAAACGTTTACATATTCACCCGCAAGAAGCTTGCACAAGTTCTGCAACGCTTTATCTAGGAACAAAATGCAATTATGAACAATAATAGAATCGTCTATACAAAAGAATATCAGATCCAAAAGAAATTGTAAATATAACAGTGAATTATTTTTACATTTAAAATTTCCTGGATACTTTAAAAAACAGGTATTTTTTGTTACGTATCATTAGTTTCATGACATTATTTTAATGTAAAACCGTTGCTGGATTTACAAATACGCATCGTTTTATTCAAACACTGAGAGAATTTACCAATATAGAGCCACGGTCGTCGAAATATAAGGCCTGGCAACCGAATCGAGTTTTTCTGGTGACGTTTATGAAAGTGGGAGTAAGAGCCACTATCAATGATGACCGGGAGTGCCCGAACGCGCTTAACGCGCATGCGTCCATCTGTAATCAGAGCAGGTAATCAGTCTATAAGATTATTCATTGACTTGAAAATCATTGTTAACTTGTTCCTGCTTCTGTGATGTGATTCCCTTACCAAGAACACGGCTACTCTCCTAAGGATTATTTATTCACTTGGAAATCATTGTTCACTTGTATTTGCTTGTTTATAGATGTCAAGCGCGTAAGAAAATACGAATTTGTAATTTTTCATGTTTGATCTACTTTTAATTTGGGGGGGGCGTTTAGATGTGTATATGAAGAACAACACTGTCAAAGAATATTGATCCATCTTCTTGTGTTTATAAACCAAGAGATCTTTCGATGCAGTATAACTGCTACTAATATTTTCAGTCAATGTAAACCAGGCTGTCATAACAATCATCTCAAACATTAAGAATAACATGGAAGGAATTAACTTATTTAAAGAAAGTATATTTAATCAGACAAATAATTTTTCATAGAAAAATTTAGGTTTTAAAAATTACAAAAATTAAGACAACACCATTTTATTATTAAGTATCAATTTAAAGTTGCCTGTCTAGTCTACGCAAATTACGCGAAATATTACATTTGCACTCGGATTTCAAAGAAAGTACTGAATTCATTATATTCCGTGATCATTAATTAATATATACTGAAAATTCTATTAAAATTGGTTGATTTCCTGAATTTGGATGAATTTTTAAGTGAAAGGAGTGGTCAAAATGGGCATAGTCTGACTGTTCGACAGACCTCGTTTATTACCTTAGAGCATGACGTCATTTTCCAGTGCTCTGGCCTCTATTACGACGACAGTGATAGAGCTTTGCTAACATCTCTTGTTAACAAGGAACAGATTTAGTTATTTCTTTAGACTACTAGTTAATAAAAGACAGAAACAAAAACATTTTCCAAACGGGGTAATGTCGATATTGTATACTTCATTTTGATGTAAGCACTGGTACTCCCTTGTCTTTTAATTCAAATTTGGCAAACATTCTTTACCTTTTTTCTAACCATCAAGTAAAGAATGTCTAAAACCCAGTTACATTATCTTTAGAGTTTCGACGTAGTTAAAGAACATTACTATTTTGCATATTCTTAAATGTCCCATTCAGTCAGTACCAACTAAATACGTATTATTCGAAGTACATGTCTACTTAATTTGATTCGCCATGGAAAAAAATTCCCTACAAATTGAACATTTGTCCAGTCACATCAAGCGCGACTTTCTTTGTAAGCAATACATTTGTTTTACAGTTTTGCACGCTCGAGTTGAAATTCATATTAAATATATTGTTTAAACATTATAAGATGCATTTTGTTTCTTATTTCCATGTGTCAATTCCGTTTGTACTTTCAACATTCATGAAACTTGTATATTTATTCTTACTTCAGAATGTGAACTTTATAGAATTGTAATTATATGTATTCTTAATTATTTATAAATATTCTTAATTATTTATAAATATTCTTAATTAGTTATAAATATTTTTAATTAGTTATGAATATTCTTATTCTACTATATAAAGTGGACTGGTTCTTTCCTCTATACCTTTGACGAGACCAAGCAAATAACCACATGCATAATACACTGCTAAAATCTCCAATGCAATACCGTTATTAACTCAAGCATGTTTGCAAAAACTTTCGCATTATTTCATCAACATATAATAATTATTATAGTTATCCCTAGAGCAATAACTCAACTACAACATGCACATAGACGGTGGTCACTATACTTACTTACTGCAAACTATCTACTGAACCCGCCATTCATAACACCGCAGCCTTTTATTTCATTCGGAACTGTTTAACAGAAGAACCGTCAAGTACAGGTCAGTTATTCTCAGAGACGCAAGATCCTGTAACTTGACCATCCTTTCTAGGTTAGCTCCCTTCTACGGCACACGGGCTCTAAATCTTCGTGAAGATTTTACCAAATATTTTTTTAAAGACCAATACTTTTGGAGAGTAATTTTCCTCCGTACGTTCCTTGATGGCTTCCACAAAAGAAAGTTTATCTTTGCTGAAGATAGAGGAATCTGATTTTTTTTTAAAACAAGCAGATTATGAGTTTTTCTTTTGCGAGGAGGAAGACTCAGATTATTTATGTCATTTGCTGCAGAAAGGGGTTAGATATTATTTTGATGCTGGGGGTGAATATTATCGGCTGCATGGGGAGCATACTGCTTCCTCTAAGTAGATTTATAGGTTCCTCTAGATTTTCAGGAATTGGTCTTTTCTTTCTACAAAATTGGGCATAAACTTTCTCTGCAGTGCCAATATTATGTGTTCTTTTCCGCCACGATTACTGGTAACTTGCACCAAGCCGAGACAAGAAACCCAGAAATTTGTTCACGTCGATCATTATATTGAAACGCCATTCTCCTTTCATTCTGTCCTTCATACTGCCGCAGTAGGATGGCAAACATTTTTTACGGGAAAATTCTGAACTTCAAATATGATCACTGTTCGCCGTCTTTAATTAGCTTTTTCTTGGTAAAAATGTTTTTATCAAGTCTTTACAGTAGTTTATCTCGTAGATAAAAAGGGCATCCAGTATTCAATATCAATTGTCTTTCATGAGAGCGTTTGTAACCCGCTGTGGATCCTTTTGTTCTTTCACTAAATGATAAATACTGGCACTCTGCTTTTCTTGATTTCTGCCATCGCCATTTGTCTTTAGAACGCGCTTTTATTCATCCTTTAATAAATTGTACAAATCTTTAACAGTTATAAGGCCAACATTTTTGGTTTACTTATGCTGGGTCAGTGTCTGTAGATACTTGCGTTATTCTTATTTGTCAGGTAATTTATCTTAACCCAAAACTTTCCCCCTTCTGTTAGTTGTATCGCCTCTAAGAGAAGTAAGGTGGACCGACTACATTCATGTTGGATTAAAATATAAATGTATGAATTCAAAAACGTAATAATGAAGGGAAAACGTCTACAAGAATAACAACAATTGAGAAAAACAATCCGGAATTCGTACTATTATATTTTAAAGGAAGAAGAGAGGATTTATTTAATGGTGTCTTTATTATGAAATCATATTTAGTGACGTAATGACGAGTGTTTCGTTTACTGGTCAAAATGATTTAAACTTTTCTCCGATTTTGAAAATATTAAAAATCGTTTTATTCTGCATGAAAGTAATAATACATGTTTACTAATGCACAACAATAATCTTAAAATATATAAAAATAAATTACAATATTAAAATAAAAACTTGAAATCTTGAAATGCATGAGAAAATAATTACAAGTTTATTTCCTCCGCAAAACCTACTAAAATGAAAAACCTATTAGAATAATAACCTTAAAATATATTGAGCAGATTTAAATATGCCGAGCTTTGATTGTAATGAATTTGACCGATAATTTTTCTAAATCACTATTAGCTGATTATTTAAATATCATTGGCTGGTGATTGTTAGAACATAGCACACAAAACTCGAAAATAGAGTCTCATTATGCACGTGTTGGTAGCCAGCTGAAAGGGGGGCTATATAAATGACCGTATATCATTTGTTCTAGGGACAATGTATTATTATATTAGAAATGTTGATTATCAAAGCTATAGAGAGAAAGGAGAAACTATAAACATTACTTTGTTATATTGATGGGGTTAGCTTACAAAATGGCTGCCAGATTTAATCGATTAGTTTGGGCTGACTTTGCTTACAGTGAAACGGCTAATTAATTCACCATATTAATTTGTTTGCTTTTGGCGGATGCATTTTTCGTCTTCTTTTGCAAATATTAATTTGTTTTCTGATTCTTGCAAATTATCCCACCGTGCAAATTATCCGTCGTATAGAAGACAATTTCTATATTGGATACGTCATTATTATGATGTTAAATTTGTAATATATTTAAATTTCATTTTTAATAAACAATGTTTGATTTTATTATTTGTTTTTTTTATTAAAAAACATATCCTCTCCACTACAAACCCTAAGGCCGAGTGGCAAAGACCCTACCGAAAAAAAACTCAATACGAACAGGAAAAAAAGAATAGTGGCCAACCGGACTTACAGGTAGGATTCAGTGAGTGTTTTCAAGTCGTTTTAAAACGCTAATCTTAAATTATAATTCGGGATATTTGTAAAATTAATCAAAATTATCAGAAAACAAATTATTGGCAAATAATCCCCCCCCCCAAAGAAAATAGAAATCCGCAAAAATCATATAATAAATAAATACGGTGGATGAATTAGCTTTTTCACAGCTTGTAAAATCAGACAAAATTAATAGATCGATTTGGCAACCATTTTCGGAACTAACCACTACAATATAACATAGCCTTTTAGTTATGCTATGGAATACATTTCCTGGTAAATTCATTTTATAACATGTGTTTATTTGTTGCAAGAAAACTGTTATACCTTCTGAGCACGGTAAAAAGCTGTGTTCCTTGTAGACTATAATGCACACAAGTTAGTAACCATAAGGATTGACCTTCCAACCTGATTCGCTAATGCAATTCAAGTTATTGTAGCTGAATATTGTGTTTTAGATGTTTATTCAGTACATGTACAAAATGAAAATAATGGTGAATAACATTAATGAGCAAGAGTGTTCAATTGGAATGCTAATGATGCCAAGATAGAATTAATCAATGATTGGTTGTGTCTTGTGGGAACAAATTGCAAACTTAGTTGAACATAATTAAAATAACTTTCCCTTTGTGTGTCAAGACTTGAGAAGGATTGATGGGTTCTTATTTACTCAAACGAACATACGTTCATTCATATTTGATTTAATGTGTTTATTTTATTGTAATTTTCCTTTCTTCGCTTGAAATATTTCCTCTCGAGTATTTACACTTTTTATCAATCTGCAATCAGTATATATTTTTCAAAAATTATGTAGGAGGTGTACGAATATAATTATCATGGTTTAATGAGTTCTTATCTATATATATGTTTTTGGAGTATGACAACCTGAAACAATTGGAAATAGCAAGTGAAAATGTGTAAGTCTAATAATTCATTCAGAGGCATGCCTTATTTATAACTTTTTTGGCTCGCGGAATCTGTATTGAAATAAGAAAAAAGAAGGAAAATATAGTCACAAGATGGTTATTCAAAAATAGTTATAAACGGCAAATAAGTGTTTTTCCTACCGGACAATCATTGAAATCTACGTGTATTGGTTTACTGTTTGTTCAATTGACCCGACTTGTAGTTTATATATGGGATTGAATATAAGAATAACATCGCCAGAATGTGTAGTAAAATGAAATACAACAAGAGACAAACGTTAAAATATACTAAGCCAAACGTGTAAAAACTATCAAGTAGACTAATATGTCGCTTCTTTTTATTGTCAAAGAACTTCATGAGAATATTCCCTTCGTTAAAACGATCTAGCTGATGTTTTAGTCCTGGTTTGTCTTTTATATGTTGTGCCTTGTTCACTTTTCCATGTCATACATGTTATATATATATATATATATATATATATATATATATATATATATATATATATATATATATATATATATATATATACATATATATATATATATATGTATATAATGTGTGTGTTATGTGATGCCAGCAAGCGTTGCTGAATTTAAATCGTCAACGACTTCCTGGAACAATGCGTAAAACGTGCTATGCGCGTTTCTCCGCCGTCTTTATAAAATCCCCTTCTTTCTCCAGCTTTTTTTGTTCATTTGCTTTTTACACCTGAATATAATTAGACAAATAAAAGGTTTTAACCTTAAAACAGACATTTGCGCCGTTAGTCCACAACATCGGACGTCACTTCTACAAGACCAGGAAGGATTATTACGAAAAAAAAGGATAATACCTTTTATTTGTCGAAAGTTCTGTCGAGGCTTGTTATATCAAGTGAAATATTAGATTTAAAAAAGTCAAGAAGAAAAAAAACGTTTTTATTTTTGCTTTTGATTTTAATAAAAAAAAATATCTGTATCTAACACATGTTTTTTTTATGAAAGTATTTTGCCTTTATCTTTATGTTTAAAATTCTAAAGATGCTTAAAAAAATTAACTTTCCCAAATGTATACCTACCAGCGACCATGCGCCATTTAAATTCAATTTAAGACCGTTAGTCCACAACATCGGACACAACTTCTACAAGACCAGGAAGGATAATTACGAAAAAAGGTTAATACCTTTTATTTGTCTAAAGCTCTGTCGAATTTTGACAGACTAAATTCATTAAATACATATAAAATAAATCTAAACGCAGACAACTTTAAGCAGCACTCATCACAAGCTCCAACACCATCAAGCAATGAAATGGTTTCTATAATGTATCTCTACTAATTAGCAAACTCAAACTCATTGTGGAACAAAAATTGGACGGAGTAACCGCCCCATACCACATTTTCTATTCATAAATATACAGAAGTAACTAAAACATCTTATATTACACACCTATTTTTGAACACCATATTTATATACAAAACGTAATTTTAGGAAATTTAAAATGTATTACATTTCATTCTCTGCGGGACTGGTTTATTCCAACCCGACGATCTAGCATTCATTTTGGGAATTTTCTACACCGACGAATTTTTCCTTTGGTGTCGAATTTTTACATGGGGAAGATTTTCCCGAAATATAAAATGATATTTAATCATCATCCGAAAAACACACACAGCCGACACCACACTTGTTGTTATGTAAGTTTGTTTTTTTTAATAGTAAGTCCCACCACTTATATGTGTTGCTTCCAGCTTACAACCTATCCGTTGCACTGTCAAATACAACATTTAAAAGCGGTATGCTCACCTTAAACGCGGTCGTAAAGACATAAATGATACTTAACGCTACGGTTGCTTAAAATATTACCGTTTATCTTGAAAATATAAAAAACGTTCACAAACTTGTTTGGGTCGATCGTAAATTGACGTTGTGTGGCTCATATTAGAATTAATTGCATTCATTATTTGGCATGAAAAGTGTACACTGTTTTGAATTTGAGTACAGCGTTTGTTAAAAGTCTATCAAAAACAACAACGCATTGACGATTCAGAGCGTTTTTAGCAACAGTTTCAACGCATAAAAAAGGATCTTTTTCGCCAATGGATGAAAATCGGCAGTCAACTGAGTGTACAGCAGCACGTGAAAGCCGTCCAAATCAACCTAAAACGCACACATCCGCAGGCATAGTTTTTATTTTCGTAGTTTGGTATGCACGAGAAAATTTATTATGGATTGCCTCGTGAACCGAACAATAATCATCAGCGAATATCATTAGCCAGAATTATTGGAAATAATAAATCTGACAAAAATGGACGCAAGTGAAGTAAAAGTGATCTTTTACTGAGATAATGCACTGTCATTCCCAGAAAGGAAAAAGTGTTGGCTGCAATAAAGAACTTATACTGAGGCGTATTTTGAGGCCAAAGTCAAATTGTTCTATAAAAAGGCATCGGATTTTTTTAGAAACGTTGGAATCGATGTATCACATAAGATGTTAAAAAATAAGTCTAACTTTGCCTAAAAGTTCTTTTTTTGTATTAGTTAGTCTCAGGATTTATTGAGTGATGTCTCAATCTATACGGATCATTTAAAATCGATTATCTTATGCGACCATATGATTTTCCAGTTAACTACATGAGACCGTCCGCTATCCACCCCTCAATGGTTTGAATAGTGAGATATTATATCCATATTTTGGTAATTAAATTTACATTTATGATTATATTTTTCTAATAAAATCTAATGCAGTCTCTACTATATAGTAATTTCTGTTATTCGAATTTTCAGTAGTGAATGTTATGATAATAAATACTTCTCTATATATACAATTAGAGAGAAAGAGACAAAGAGATAAGAATGTATAGTTATACTTGTTAATATGAGAATTGTAAACATATTTCAATATGGCGTGTTAGAAAAAGGGGCAGAGGAGAATGAGCAGACGACATACAATGACGAAATAATTGAAAAGAAAAAGCTACAACTGCCGCTGATTATTGGGAAATTGAGAAGCTAATTGAATTGTTGTTCCTTTTCTGAATCTCTCGGGAGACCGCATTGTCCATAGAATCGAGCGTTTGTTTTTGGATTGCATTGGATCAAATAAACCAATTTAGGCTCAAGGCAGGGTTTAGTTACTATGCGTTCGTCCTTGGTGAGGAAAGGCGATTTGAGTAGAAACGCTCAGCGTGCACAAAGGTTAAGTGCATTGAAATGCAGGGATGTCAATAAACAGCAAAGTTTATTGAATATTGGATTTACAAGAGATTGGCATTACTTATTCTTCTCTCACATACTTACACACACACACACACCCACATATATATATATATATATATATATATATATATATATATATATATATATATACTTATAGATATATACATACATTATTTATGTTTGTTATTATTTTTTTGCAACGATAAAGCATTTCCTAAATGTAAAGAAGGAGGCCCCTCTTTAAAACTGTGTGTTCCACCTTATATATGGGAACGTCTGTACTTTTAATTTTTTAGATGTAATTATTCACGGACGCACGTTTTGCCGTCTGTACGGCTCCCAGGCGTAGCTAAATTTGGCGTGATTTATAACTTGGACTGCAGTTATATATATATGTATATACATACATATTGTTGTAGTTTAATTCTGTTTCCTTTGCTTACTGTATTGCCTGCTGATTTGGCGTTTATAGAGTTTAATTTCTCATAAATTACATGTTAATTGGTGGCTGTCGAGGTGAAAAATACCGGACTACAAGTCGATGGCGACTTGGAAACCGGTTCTGAGCTCCCCCACCGACATGTATTAACATCCCTCCACTCAAAATTGCGTAAGTATGAAACATCGATGTCTGTAGGTTATAATAATTAATATTAGCTAATATATATATATATATATATATATATATATGTGTGTGTATATATATATATATGTATATATATATATATATATATATATATATATATATATATATAAGAAAGGAAGGATGAAGGTAATCCGACGTAATGGGAAATGAAAAGGAAAAACCAAAAAGAATGGGTTTTTTTAATATATTCATCAACGTTTCGTCTTTATTTGTAAGACTTCCTCAGGAGGAGGATTTTAAGAAAAATGTCATGCAAGTACGTGAAAATATTGGGTTAACATGATGGGTTGATGAGAAAAAGTAGTAGCCGACAACTGGGTGCGCAGGGCCGAGGTCCAGGCTTAGTGAAATCAGAAGCATGGAATGAGATTACAAATAAAGACGAAACGTTGATGAATATATAAAAAAAACATCCTTTTTGGTTTTTCCTTTTTATTTCTCATATATATATATATATATATATATATATATATATATATATAGCGATTTCTGTAGCGATTTCTCGCGGTGGGGTTGGCATATACGTTACGCTTGTATATGGGATGAATCTACTAATTACTACGCCCGATCGCATGCTACCTGCAACCGCCATTCCTGCACTCATAAGCGTAAAAAATCGTATGTACAAAAACACTTTAATATTTAAAAATATTCACCATTAATTCCTCTTTAAGATTAATATTCTTAATAGTATAGCCCTGTTTGGTATTACAAATTTATTGTCACAAGCCATTATTCAAATTCCTGCTCGAGCGTCAAACACTTTTGACAACAATGACGTTTGCCCCCCCCCTTTCGGGTAATTGTACGTTAATTTAAATTAGCGTATGTAACGAGTTCCTGCGGTCGTGTGGGCATAGACGTTAGACTTGTGATTCTATGCTCTATCTACGAAATGCGTTTGATCCCATTATAATGTATGTATATATATATATATATATATTTTTTTTTTTGTTGATTTTATTCCATTAGTTGCGACAAAACAAGTTTTGTTTCATTGGCGCTAATAGCGACCAACTCATCGGGCTAGCGATGGAATTCAAAACCTTTTTGTTTTTGAATTCCATCGCTAGCCCGATGAGTTGGTCGCTATTAGCGCCAATGAAACAAAACTTGTTTTGTCGCAACTAATGGAATAAAATCAAAAAATATATATTTTGCTCTGAATTTTCATTGAGCACTCTCATAAACCCGGTTTCAACTTCCTTCGGATTCATACCCCCTGGATATTTTTAAAAAGTTAATTATATATATATATATATATATATATATATATATATATATATATATATATATATATATATCCAAGCAAGCGTTGTTGAATGTTGTTGAAAAAAACTGACATATATATATATATATATATATATATATATATATATATATATATATATATATATGTGTGTGTGTGTGTGTGTGTGTGTGTGTGTGTAGATTACGTTCACTGTTTACTGTACACTGCACAGGGAACAGAATGTGTAAGATAGGTTTCCCTCTCACAAGTAAGTACAAAAACGACAAAGACAGCCATAACGTCAGGCCAGCGTCTGAGTTCTGGAATTACTTTAGTGGAAAACCAATAGACAGGCAATAAGACAGTATATATATAGATATATATCAAGGAATTAAACACATTCAATTAAATACAGAATTAAGTACATTTTTTTTTTTTTTTTGTCTGGTGCTTCGAACAGGCGTGTTCAGGCTTGCTGGTTGTTCAACTCGCCCTGGCTGATGTGAGGATCCTGTGAGACAAAGGAACCGCACCAGCATGTGCTTGCATGTGCACGATAGAATTGGTGTCGGCTTGCCTGCACGCCGTGTATCCGACAATTTGGGGTTGGTCCGGGATATTAGCGAGGTAGGCATCAAGAGACGCTTAAATTGTTCCACAGCAGCATTTTTTATATCCCGAATACACCTAGGCATGGCATTGAAGAGTTGTGACCCCTGTACAGGTAAGCTCGTTTCAAAAATGGTTCGTATTTTCCCACCAGTTTTTAGCGAGGGAACAATACAGTGCCTCCCGCGGCGTTCATTGTCTCGGGCTTGAATGTGGCCATTAATGTTCGGTACCTTTCCTTCCAATATCTTCCAGATGTAAATTATCCGGTACCTTTCACGTCGTCTTTGCAGCGAGAACATTTTTGTCTTCTTCAGACATGACCAGTAGTTCCGATCAGCTTGAATTTTCCGTAGAAAGGACCACTGAATGGCTTCAAGCTTTTGGATGAGCCTAGGGCTACTTGGGTTCCACAAGACAGAACAGTATTCCAAAACTGGAATGACCAAGGATTTATACAGCGTGACCATTGCACGATATTCTCTGGTTTTAAATGTCCTCAGGATCCAGGCAATGAGGTTCTTGGCTTTTTCCACAACTTTGTTTATTTGATTGCTAAAAAGACAATCACTAGACATAGATACACCGAGGTCCTTTACTTCTTGCTTTATGTTTATCATTTTTCCTGACGGAGTGTCGTATGATATCTCGCTTTTTAGCTGGTCGTTATTACCATAGCGGAGAAGCTCAAATTTCACGTCATTTAGCTCCATGTTATTGTCCTCCGTCCATTTGTAGATCTGATCGAGATCCTTTTGAAACAACACAGCATCCTCGGGAGACCGAACGGATTTTGTGGCCCTTGTATCATCGGCGAATGACCTGACTATTGACATGGCGATATCTTCATCAATGTCCCCAATAAGGATTAGGAAGATTATGGGTCCCAATACACTTCCCTGAGGAACTCCAGAAATGACAGGTTGTGGCTTCGAGGTTGCACCATCAACCATAACTGTTTGGAGGCGGTTACTCAGGAAGGATTCGATCCATTTGAAGATGCTTCCACGAATGCCAAGATCAAATATTTTCTGCAGAACTATTTTGTGGTCAACTTTGTCAAAAGCTTTGGCAAAATCTAAGTGGACAACATCTGCATTAGCGCCATCATCAAGAATTGATAGAATGGTGTCAAACTGCTCAAGGAGTTGACTTAAACAAGATCTTCCAGATCTCATCCCATGCTGACTGTCATTGAACAGGTTATTTTCATTCATGTGTCTAACTATGTGTTTCCGTATGACTTTCTCAAAAAGTTTAATGAGGTGGGAGGTCAAAGCTATTGGTCTATAATTGGCAGCCACCGACTTGCTTCCACCTTTGTGAATGGGTGTAATAAGAGAATTCTTTAGTTTGCTTGGAACGACCTCTTCTTCAAGACTTTTCGTCCATAGAAATACGAGAGCATGGACCAAATGGGCCCTGCAGTTTTTCAGTAGTAATGCAGGAAAGCCGTCAGGACCCGCAGCAGCTGACGGAGAGAGTTCATCAATTTCAAGCTCAAAATCGGCTGCAGTTAGAGTAACAGTTGACAGTATAGAACTTATATCAAAAGTGCGATTATGTGAAGCTTGACTGCTTTGCATTGGTTTGCTAAAAACGTCTGTGTATTGTTTTGACAAAATTTCTGCCATCTCAGTACTGTTACCAGTAAGAACACCATTCTGGTCCACCAATGGACCAACTTTTGTCTTGACTTTGGACTTTTTCTTGACATATGAAAAGAAATATTTTGAATTACTTTTAATGGAGTTGACAGCCTTTCCCTCCATAAAAGCGTTAGAGTCAGCAAAAGACTTCTGCAGTTTCCTTTCAATATCCAAACATTCCTTGGACAGTTTGGAAATAACAGCAGGCGATGACACTTTCAAAAGACGCTTTTTTATCTTCCGTCTTCTTTTAGAAAGTGAGTGACGGTATCTTACCACCTTGGGCGTTCTTTTCTCGCATTCTGATTTACGCAATGGCACATGCTTGCAGCAGGCAGTGTAGACAATTAAATAAAAAGTGTCCAGCATTGCAGATGCACCCATGTCTCTTAATGAGTCTTCCCAATCAGCATGGCTTAGTTCCTCTGAAAGAGCAGTCCAATCGACTTCCTCGCTGAAAAAGTTTAGTGCATTGAACATTGTTCTTGGTGCACGATTATTCAATACCTCACTTTTATATTTAACTTTATATGTTGTTTGAAGCTGGATGAGACTGTGGTGAGATGTGCTTTGCAGTAAGGGTACATTGATGCTCTCATGAATCAAATCAGAATTATTGGTGAAAACAAGATCAAGGATATTCCCATCTTTGTGCGTGGGAGACAGCACATGCTGTGACAAAAAAAGCTCATTGCAGAATTCGTTCAGTGAATTTATCATCAATCGCTCAGCATTTGATGCTCCTGGAATAGCCTGTCCATCAGGCCAAGATACGTGAGGGAGATTAAAATCTCCACCGACAATGATATCTGGAGCAGGGTTTATTGTTGATAATATATGTTTGACTTTATTAAGAGGAGAACTAAAATCATTTGGTGTGGATGGGTGTCCATGGTAGCTGTCATCAGGTTGTCTATAAGTAACAAGAATGGCTAAATCTTCATAGGAGGAGTAAAGGCATAACATCTGCACACATTCAGACGCATGAGAAAAAATTACATTACAGGAACATCCAATATCATCACGGACATAAAGAGCAACACCGCCGGTGTGCCTTCCACGTGTTTTGGCTTTTCTTGATGTGTCGCATCGGAAGAGTGTAAAACCTTCTATTTCAAGTTCAGCATCTCTGTGCGAATTTAACCAAGTTTCCGATAAGCCAATAAAAAGAGAATTGTCACTGTTAAGTTCATTTTTGATAAACGGTACTTTGCTTGGAACGGTCTGAGGACAAAGACCTTGAATATTTACAAAAGCAAAGTTATTTAAGAGTGGTGAACTGGATTCACCAAATTCATTCTGGGTCGAGGGAATTCTTGATAGTCCACCAGATTTATTCTGGGCCGAGTGAGTTGTTGGCTCGGAATCATAAACATTGGTTGATGGATTTGATTGGGAACTTCGGCTGGCTGTTGCCACGTGAATTGCATTGGCATTCGAGGAGTTGGCACATCTTGTTGTTGGTTGTGTAGTGCGTTGATTTGATTCGACACCAACAACATCCTCTGGTCGAAAGTGTGGAGGATTTCCGCCTTCAATAGGCGGATCACTTCTAAAAAATTGCACGTATCTCTTCCATTCTCTCGAGGTGTGGATATAACTGGGGACGAATTCTCAACTGACTCCTGACTCGTGGTTGGGACGGAGTTGCGCTGTGAAATTTCCCTTGCTTGTTCATTCCTAGTCGAGATTGGTTGGCGTCTAGTACCCTTAACATGGTTGTAAGTGCATGATTCGTTCAGACACTCTCCTCTTCTAAGAGAATCCTTGCACATTTTCGGGTGAAAATCTTTACATGCTTTCCCAAGGTTACAGCCTCTTGGTTGGCGTGTCGCATACTTTGCATATTTCGGGCAGACCTTGGGGTGTTTAAATTTACATTCTCTTCCTTTAATACCATGTTTACAGTTCCCATTTCTGAAGAAACGACAAATTGATACGTTTTCCTTTGGCCGCTCGTTCCTGTCTGAATCATCAGTGACTGACTGTTCATTGACAGTGGTAGTAATGAGGGCCTCAGGTGGGGGCGCGCCATTGGAAGGAAGGTGATTGTTTACAGTGGGTGGAACAGATTCAGTCTCGGTGGCTTCAAATTCAAATAATACACATTAGAATTTAGTGAAGGTATATGTTAGTGGCCAAAAAAGGTAAGAAAAAAAGTAAAATAAAGAAATAAAAATGTGCGTATCTTCGCGTCGGTTGCATGTGGAAATATCGGGTCTTGCTTAGTACTCGTACCCTATGTAGGAGGAGAGTCACCTATTTTAGGTGGCGACCTTTCCATTTTCGTCAGTTAAGAGTGACATGGAATTAATGTCGTATTTAGCTTTCACCTGTTCAAACTAGTTTTTTTGTCATTTTTCATATTTTTTAAAATTACCACATGCGCTTAAACAGTTTGACATACGTGAAATTTATTATCTCATGGAAGTGGTTTAATAGAGTGTTATTCATGTAATAGTACTATATTAAGCCCGTTAATGTACTCCTGTAATTTTCTGCCTTGTTTGGTTGAATTTAAATCTCTTTGTAATTGAATGATTTTAATACTGTTTGTATTGTGGTTATGTAAATTGAATGGGCTAAGTTATCCTTGATCTCTTTTAGGGTGATTATTAAATCTTAGTGAAAAAGGTGTAGTATATGATGCTGTAATAAATACAACTGAGGTGAAGAGTTGTGAGATTTAATTACGAGTAAGATCAAATGATGGAGGTATCCAAGTCAGATGTTTGCTTCGAAGTTTGACGCATTAATAGTTGGCTTAATGGTAAATGGATTGTCGTGTGTTGTTTGGTGACGGTCAAAAATAGAACAATAAATTTAAAGAGGTAATTGCTATGAAAAAACTGTTTAATAATTAATTGTTTATTCATCGCTTGCGAATATGTCTGTGATAATTATGTTTTTTTTCGTGAGTCCGATCCTAGCTCTGGAGTATCTCCTGCATGTAGAACACCTGTGAGATGATTCTGTCGCAGAGGTTCTGACTGCTCTTTCTTTCCGAAAAGCACGTTTCCTCCGACGTTCCTCAATGCCTGCAGATTTAGCAATCATTGTTCCGTTGTTCCGTTGCAGTACGCCAGAAACATCTGTTTTGTGCTAGTATTTCCCACGAGTCAGAATATAGCCATATATATATATATATATATATATATATATATATATATATATATATATATATATATATAAGACGAGAACACACTAGACATCTACACTCATGTGAACAACACATAATGGGTTTTAACAGTATGTCGTATATAGAATGCTGTTTGATAAACTAAGTTTAATAAATGTAGAATAATACTTTGTACTATTTCAATTCTATATGCAGAGATACTTTGTAGTATTACTGATTTATTTTCTTGAATGTTGTCCTTTGTCCACATCGTAAGATTAACTCGCTTGTTTGGTGTTATATATCATCTAATTAATATTTCAAAATGTTTATCTAATTTTCAAGGCACTAGTTACATATTTGGTTGATTCTATTAGGGGTGTTGGAGTTTACTTAAACCGACCAGTCTCCCCCAAGTATAAAATTACTTTCTCTCAGTATCTCGACACTTTAGTTGTTTTATTTTAAATTGGAGGTTTGAAAAAAAGAATGTGATTATAGTAATATTGTTTCCAGTTACGGAGAATATTTTAGTTACAATTATAATGCTTACCTTATATTGGAAGTTTGAAAAAAGGAATGTGATTATAGTAACATTGTTTCCAGTTACGGAGAATATTTTAGTTCCAATTATAATGCTTACCTTATATTGGAAGTTTGAAAAAAGGAATGTGATTATAGTAACATTGTTTCCAGTTACGGAGAATATTTTAGTTCCAATTACAATGCTTACCTTATATTGGAGGTTTGATAAAAGGAATGTGATTATAGTAACATTGTTTCCAGTTACGGAGAATATTTTAGTTCCAATTATAATGCTTACCTTATATTGGAGGTTGGAAAAAAGGAATGTGATTATAGTAACATTGTTTCCAGTTACGGAGAATATTTTAGTTCCAATTATAATGCTTACCTGATATTGGATGTTTGAAAAAAGGAATGTGATTATAGTAACATTGTTTCCAGTTACGGAGAATATTTTAGTTCCAATTATAATGCTTACCTTATATTGGAGGTTTGAAAAAAGGAATGTGATTTTAGTAATATTGTTTCCAGTTACGGCGAATATTTTAGTTCCAATTATAATGCTTACCTTATATTGGAGGTTGGAAAAAAAGAATGTGATTATAGTAATATTGTTTCCAGTTACGGAGAATATTTTAGTTCCAATTATAATGCTTACCTTATATTGGAGGTTGGAAAAAAAGAATGTGATTATAGTAACATTGTTTCCAGTTACGGAGAATATTTTAGTTACAATTATAATGCTTACCTTATATTGGAGGTTGGAAAAAAAGAATGTGATTGTAGTACCATTGTTTCCAGTTACGGAGAATATTTTAGTTCCAATTATAATGCTTACCTTATATTGGAGGTTGGAAAAAAAGAATGTGATTATAGTAACATTGTTTCCAGTTACGGAGAATATTTTAGTTCCAATTATAATGCTTACCTTATATTGGAGGTTGGAAAAAAAGAATGTGATTGTAGTACCATTGTTTCCAGTTACGGAGAATATTTTAGTTCCAATTATAATGCTTACCTTATATTGGAGGTTGGAAAAAAAGAATGTGATTATAGTAACATTGTTTCCAGTTACGGAGAATATTTTAGTTCCAATTATAATGCTTACCTTATATTGGAGGTTGGAAAAAAAGAATGTGATTGTAGTACCATTGTTTCCAGTTACGGAGAATATTTTAGTTCCAATTATAATGCTTACCTTATATTGGAGGTTGGAAAAAAAGAATGTGATTATAGTAACATTGTTTCCAGTTACGGAGAATATTTTAGTTACAATTATAATGCTTACCTTATATTAGAGGTTTGAAAAAAGAGATGTAGTTATAGGAATATTGTTTCCAGTTACGGAAAATATTTTAGTTCCAATTATAATGCTTACCTTATATTGGAGGTTTGAAAAAAGGAATGTGATTATAGTGACATTGTTTCCAGTTACGGAGAATATTTTGATTCCAAATATAATGCTTACCTTATATTGGAGGTTTGAAAAAAGGAATGTGATTATAGTAACATTGTTTCCAGTTACGGATAATATTTTTAGTTCCAATTATAATGCTTACCTTATATTGGAGGTTTGAAAAAAGGAATGTGATTATAGTAACATTGTTTCCAGTTACAGAGAAGAATTTAGTTCCAATTATAATGCTTACCTTATATAGGAGGTTTGAAAAAAGAAATGTAGTTATAGTAATATTGTTTCCATTTACGGATAATATTTTAGTTCCAATTATAATGCTTACCTTATACTGAAGGTTTGGAAAAAGGGAATGTGATTATAGTAATATTGTTTCTAGTTACGGAGAATATTTCAGTTCCAATTATAATGCTTACCTTATATCTGAGGTTGGAAAAAAAGAATGTGATTATAGTAACATTGTTTCCAGTTACAGAGAATATTTTAGTTCCAATTATAATGCTTACCTAATATTGAAGGTTTGAAAAAAAGAACGTGATTATAGAAACATTGTTTCCAGTTACGGAGAATATTTTAGTTCCAATTATAATGCTTACCTTATATTGAAGGTTTAGAAAAAGGGAATGTGATTATAGTAATATTGTTTCCAGTAACGGAGAATATTTTAGTTCCAATTATACTGCTTACCTAATATTGAAGGTTTGAAAAAAAGAATGTAATTATAGAAACATTGTTTCCAGTTACGGAGAATATTTTAGTTCCAATTATAATGCTTACTTTATATTGGAGGTTAGAAAAAAGGAATGTGATTATAGTAACATTGTTTCCAGTTACGGAGAATATTTTAGTTCCAATTATAATGCTTACCTTATATTGGAGGTTGGAAAAATAGAATGTGATTATAGTAACATTGTTTCCAGTTACGGAGAAGAATTTAGTTCCAATTATAATGCTTACCTTATATTGGAGGTTTGAAAAAAGAAATGTAGTTATAGTAATATTGTTATCAGATACGGAGAATATTTTAGTACCAATTATAATGCTTACCTTATATTGAAGGTTTGGAAAAAAGGGAATGTGATTATAGTAATATTGTTTCCAGTTACGGAGAATATTTTAGTTCCAATTATAATGCTTACCTTATATTAGAGGGTTTAGAAAAATAGGAATGTGATTATAGTAATATTGTTTCCAGTTACGGAGAATATTTTAGTTCCAATTATAATGCTTACCTAATATTGAAGGTTTGAAAAAAAGAATGTGATTATAGAAACATTGGTTCCAGTTACGGAGAATATTTTAGTTCCAATTATAATGCTTACCTTATATTGGAGGTTGGAAAAAGACAATGTGATTATAGTAACTTTGTTTCCAGTTACGGAGAATATTTTAGTTCCAATTATCATGCTTACCTAATATTGAAGGTGTGAAAAAAAGAATGTGATTATAGAAACATTGTTTCGAGTTACGGAGAAGAATTTTGTTCCAATTATAATGCTTACCTTATATTAGAGGTTTAAAAAAAAGAATGTGATTATAGTAACTTTGTTTCAAGCTGCGGAGAATATTTTAGTTCTAATTATAATGCTTAGCCTGTATTGGAGGTTTGAAAAAAGGAATGTGATTATAGTAATATTGTTTCCAGTTACGGAGAAGATTTTAGTTCCAATTATAATGCTTACCTTATATTGGAGGTTGGAAAAAAAGAATGTAATTATAGAAACATTGTTTCCAGTTACGGAGAATATTTTAGTTCCAATTATAATGCTTACCTTATATTGGATGTTGGAAAAAAAGAATGTGATTATAGTAATATTGTTTCCAGTTACGGAGAATATTTTAGTTCCAATTATAATGCTTACCTTATATTAGAGGTTGGAATAAAAGAATGTGATTATAGTAATATTGTTTCCAGTTACGGAGAATATTTTAGTTCCAATTATAATGCTTAACTTATATTGGAGGTTGGAAAACAGGAATGTGATTATAGAAACATTGTTTCCAGTTACGGAGAATATTTTAGTTCCAATTATAATGCTGTCCTTTATATTGGAAGTTTGAAAAAAAGGAATGTTATTATAGTAACATTGTTTCCAGTTACGAAGAATATTTTAGTTCCAATTATAATGCTTACCTTATATTGGAAGTATGGAAAAAGGGAATGTGATTATAGTAATATTGTTTCCAGTTACGGAGAATATTTTAGTTCCAATTATAATGCTTACCTTATATTGGAGGTTGGAAAAAAAGAATGTGATTATAGTAATATTGTTTCGAGTTGCGGAGAATATTTTAGTTCCAATTATAATGCTTACCTTATGTTGGAGGTTGGAATAAAAGAATGTGATTATAGTAATATTGTTTCCAGTTACGGAGAATATTTAAGTTCCAATTATAATGCTTACCTTATATTGGAGGTTGGAAAAAAAAAATGTGATTATAGTAATATTGTTTCCAGTTACGGAGAATATTTTAGTTTCAATTATAATGCTTACCTTATATTGGAGGTTTGAAAAAAACAATGTGATTATAGTAACATTGTTTCCAGTTACAGAGAATATTTTAGTTCCAATTATAATGCTTACCTTATATTGGAGGTTTGAAAAAAACAATGTGATTATAGTAACATTGTTTCCAGTTACGAAGAATATTTTAGTACCAATTATAATGCTTAACTTATATTGCAGGTTTGAAAAAAGGAATGTGATTATGGTAACATTGTTTCCAGTTACGGAGAATATTTTAGTTCCAATTATAATGCTTACCTTATATTGGAGGTTTTAAAAAAAGAATGTGATTATAGTAATATTGTTTCCAGTTACGGAGAATATTTTAGTTCCAATTATAATGCTTACCTTATATTTGAGGTTGGAAAAAGACAATGTGATTATAGAAACATTGTTTCCAGTTACGGAGAATATTTTAGTTCCAATTATAATGCTTACCTTATATTGGAGGTTGGAAAAATGGAATGTGATTATAGTAACATTGTTTCCAGTTACGGAGAATATTTTAGTTACAATTATAATGCTTACCTTATATTTGAGGTTTGAAACAAGGAATGTCATTATAGTAACATTGTTTCAAGTTACGGAGAATATTTTAGTTCCAATTATAATGCTTACCTTATATTGGAGGTTGGAAAAAAGGAATGTGATTATAGTAACATTGTTTCCAGTTACGGAGAATATTTTAGTTCCAATTATAATGCTTACCTGATATTGGATGTTTGAAAAAAGGAATGTGATTATAGTAACATTGTTTCCAGTTACGGAGAATATTTTAGTTCCAATTATAATGCTTACCTTATATTGGAGGTTTGAAAAAAGGAATGTGATTTTAGTAATATTGTTTCCAGTTACGGAGAATATTTTAGTTCCAATTATAATGCTTACCTTATATTGGAGGTTGGAAAAAAAGAATGTGATTATAGTAATATTGTTTCCAGTTACGGAGAATATTTTAGTTCCAATTATAATGCTTACCTTATATTGGAGGTTGGAAAAAAAGAATGTGATTGTAGTACCATTGTTTCCAGTTACGGAGAATATTTTAGTTCCAATTATAATGCTTACCTTATATTGGAGGTTGGAAAAAAAGAATGTGATTATAGTAACATTGTTTCCAGTTACGGAGAATATTTTAGTTACAATTATAATGCTTACCTTATATTAGAGGTTTGAAAAAAGAGATGTAGTTATAGGAATATTGTTTCCATTTACGGAAAATATTTTAGTTCCAATTATAATGCTTACCTTATATTGGAGGTTTGAAAAAAGGAATGTGATTATAGTGACATTGTTTCCAGTTACGGAGAATATTTTGATTCCAAATATAATGCTTACCTTATATTGGAGGTTTGAAAAAAGGAATGTGATTATAGTAACATTGTTTCCAGTTACGGATAATATTTTTAGTTCCAATTATAATGCTTACCTTATATTGGAGGTTTGAAAAAAGGAATGTGATTATAGTAACATTGTTTCCAGTTACGGAGAATATTTTAGTTCCAATTATAATGCTTACCTTATATTGGAGGTTTGAAAAAAGAAATGTAGTTATAGTAATATTGTTTCCATTTACGGATAATATTTTAGTTCCAATTATAATGCTTACCTTATACTGAAGGTTTAGAAAAAGGGAATGTGATTATAGTAACATTGTTTCCAGTTACAGAGAATATTTTAGTTCCAATTATAATGCTTACCTTATATTGGAGGTTTGAAAAAAGGAATGTGATTATAGTAATATTGTTTCCAGTTACGGAGAATATTTTAGTTCCAATTATAATGCTTACCTAATATTGAAGGTTTGAAAAAAAGAATGTAATTATAGAAACATTGTTTCCAGTTACGGAGAATATTTTAGTTCCAATTATAATGCTTACTTTATATTGGAGGTTAGAAAAAAAGAATGTGATTATAGTAACATTGTTTCCAGTTACGGAGAATAGTTTAGTTCCAATTATAATGCTTACCTTATATTGGAGGTTGGAAAAATAGAATGTGATTATAGTAACATTGTTTCCAGTTACGGAGAAGAATTTAGTTCCAATTATAATGCTTACCTTATATTGGAGGTTTGAAAAAAGAAATGTAGTTATAGTAATATTGTTATCAGATACGGAGAATATTTTAGTACCAATTATAATGCTTACCTTATATTGAAGGTTGGAAAAAAAGAATGTGATTATAGTAATATTGTTTCGAGTTGCGGAGAATATTTTAGTTCCAATTATAATGCTTACCTTATGTTGGAGGTTGGAATAAAAGAATGTGATTATAGTAATATTGTTTCCAGTTACGGAGAATATTTAAGTTCCAATTATAATGCTTACCTTATATTGGAGGTTGGAAAAAAAGAATGTGATTATAGTAATATTGTTTCCAGTTACGGAGAATATTTTAGTTTCAATTATAATGCTTACCTTATATTGGAGGTTTGAAAAAAACAATGTGATTATAGTAACATTGTTTCCAGTTACAGAGAATATTTTAGTTCCAATTATAATGCTTACCTTATATTGGAGGTTTGAAAAAAACAATGTGATTATAGTTACATTGTTTCCAGTTACGAAGAATATTTTAGTTCCAATTATAATGCTTAACTTATATTGCAGGTTTCAAAAAAGGAATGTGATTATGGTAACATTGTTTCCAGTTACGGAGAATATTTTAGTTCCAATTATAATGCTTACCTTATATTGGAGGTTTTAAAAAAAGAATGTGATTATAGTAATATTGTTTCCAGTTACGGAGAATATTTTAGTTCCAATTATAATGCTTACCTTATATTTGAGGTTGGAAAAAGACAATGTGATTATAGAAACATTGTTTCCAGTTACGGAGAATATTTTAGTTCCAATTATAATGCTTACCTTATATTGGAGGTTGGAAAAAAGGAATGTGATTATAGTAACATTGTTTCCAGTTACGGAGAATATTTTAGTTACAATTATAATGCTTACCTTATATTTGAGGTTTGAAACAAGGAATGTCATTATAGTAACATTGTTTCAAGTTACGGAGAATATTTTAGTTCCAATTATAATGCTTACCTTATATTGGAGGTTGGAAAAAAGGAATGTGATTATAGTAACATTGTTTCCAGTTACGGAGAATATTTTAGTTCCAATTATAATGCTTACCTGATATTGGATGTTTGAAAAAAGGAATGTGATTATAGTAACATTGTTTCCAGTTACGGAGAATATTTTAGTTCCAATTATAATGCTTACCTTATATTGGAGGTTTGAAAAAAGGAATGTGATTTTAGTAATATTGTTTCCAGTTACGGAGAATATTTTAGTTCCAATTATAATGCTTACCTTATATTGGAGGTTGGAAAAAAAGAATGTGATTATAGTAATATTGTTTCCAGTTACGGAGAATATTTTAGTTCCAATTATAATGCTTACCTTATATTGGAGGTTGGAAAAAAAGAATGTGATTGTAGTACCATTGTTTCCAGTTACGGAGAATATTTTAGTTCCAATTATAATGCTTACCTTATATTGGAGGTTGGAAAAAAAGAATGTGATTATAGTAACATTGTTTCCAGTTACGGAGAATATTTTAGTTACAATTATAATGCTTACCTTATATTAGAGGTTTGAAAAAAGAGATGTAGTTATAGGAATATTGTTTCCATTTACGGAAAATATTTTAGTTCCAATTATAATGCTTACCTTATATTGGAGGTTTGAAAAAAGGAATGTGATTATAGTGACATTGTTTCCAGTTACGGAGAATATTTTGATTCCAAATATAATGCTTACCTTATATTGGAGGTTTGAAAAAAGGAATGTGATTATAGTAACATTGTTTCCAGTTACGGATAATATTTTTAGTTCCAATTATAATGCTTACCTTATATTGGAGGTTTGAAAAAAGGAATGTGATTATAGTAACATTGTTTCCAGTTACGGAGAATATTTTAGTTCCAATTATAATGCTTACCTTATATTGGAGGTTTGAAAAAAGAAATGTAGTTATAGTAATATTGTTTCCATTTACGGATAATATGTTAGTTCCAATTATAATGCTTACCTTATACTGAAGGTTTAGAAAAAGGGAATGTGATTATAGTAACATTGTTTCCAGTTACAGAGAATATTTTAGTTCCAATTATAATGCTTACCTTATATTGGAGGTTTGAAAAAAGGAATGTGATTATAGTAATATTGTTTCCAGTTACGGAGAATATTTTAGTTCCAATTATAATGCTTACCTAATATTGAAGGTTTGAAAAAAAGAATGTAATTATAGAAACATTGTTTCCAGTTACGGAGAATATTTTAGTTCCAATTATAATGCTTACTTTATATTGGAGGTTAGAAAAAGGGAATGTGATTATAGTAACATTGTTTCCAGTTACGGAGAATAGTTTAGTTCCAATTATAATGCTTACCTTATATTGGAGGTTGGAAAAATAGAATGTGATTATAGTAACATTGTTTCCAGTTACGGAGAAGAATTTAGTTCCAATTATAATGCTTACCTTATATTGGAGGTTTGAAAAAAGAAATGTAGTTATAGTAATATTGTTATCAGATACGGAGAATATTTTAGTACCAATTATAATGCTTACCTTATATTGAAGGTTTGGAAAAAAGAGAATGTGATTATAGTAATATTGTTTCCAGTTACGGAGAATATTTTAGTTCCAATTATAATGCTTACCTTATATTAGAGGGTTTAGAAAAATAGGAATGTGATTATAGTAATATTGTTTCCAGTTACGGAGAATATTTTAGTTCCAATTATAATGCTTACCTAATATTGAAGGTTTGAAAAAAAGAATGTGATTATAGAAACATTGGTTCCAGTTACGGAGAATATTTTAGTTCCAATTATAATGCTTACCTTATATTGGAGGTTGGAAAAAGACAATGTGATTATAGTAACTTTGTTTCCAGTTACGGAGAATATTTTAGTTCCAATTATCATGCTTACCTAATATTGAAGGTGTGAAAAAAAGAATGTGATTATAGAAACATTGTTTCGAGTTACGGAGAAGAATTTTGTTCCAATTATAATGCTTACCTTATATTAGAGGTTTAAAAAAAAGAATGTGATTATAGTAACTTTGTTTCAAGCTGCGGAGAATATTTTAGTTCTAATTATAATGCTTAGCCTGTATTGGAGGTTTGAAAAAAGGAATGTGATTATAGTAATATTGTTTCCAGTTACGGAGAAGATTTTAGTTCCAATTATAATGCTTACCTTATATTGGAGGTTGGAAAAAAAGAATGTAATTATAGAAACATTGTTTCCAGTTACGGAGAATATTTTAGTTCCAATTATAATGCTTACCTTATATTGGATGTTGGAAAAAAAGAATGTGATTATAGTAATATTGTTTCCAGTTACGGAGAATATTTTAGTTCCAATTATAATGCTTACCTTATATTAGAGGTTGGAATAAAAGAATGTGATTATAGTAATATTGTTTCCAGTTACGGAGAATATTTTAGTTCCAATTATAATGCTTAACTTATATTGGAGGTTTGAAAACAGGAATGTGATTATAGAAACATTGTTTCCAGTTACGGAGAATATTTTAGTTCCAATTATAATGCTGTCCTTTATATTGGAAGTTTGAAAAAAAGGAATGTTATTATAGTAACATTGTTTCCAGTTACGAAGAATATTTTAGTTCCAATTATAATGCTTACCTTATATTGGAAGTATGGAAAAAGGGAATGTGATTATAGTAATATTGTTTCCAGTTACGGAGAATATTTTAGTTCCAATTATAATGCTTAACATATTGGAGGTTGGAAAAAAAGAATGTGATTATAGTAATATTGTTTCCAGTTGCGGAGAATATTTTAGTTCCAATTATAATGCTTAACATATTGGAGGTTGGAAAAAAAGAATGTGATTATAGTAATATTGTTTCCAGTTACGGAGAATATTTTAGTTCCAATTATAATGCTTAACTTATATTGGAGGTTGGAAAAAAAGAATGTGATTATAGTAATATTGTTTCCAGTTACGGAGAATATTTTAGTTCCAATTATAATGCTTACCTTATATAGGAGGTTGGAAAAAAAGAATGTGATTATAGTAATATTGTTTCAAGTTACGGAGAATATTTTAGTTCCAATTATAATGCTTAACTTATATTGGAGATTGGAAAAAAAGAATGTAATTATAGAAACATTGTTTCCAGTTACGGAGAATATTTTAGTTCCAATTATAATGCTTAACTTATATTGGAGGTTGGAAAAAAAGAATGTGATTATAGTAATATTGTTTCCAGTTGCGGAGAATATTTTAGTTCCAATTATAATGCTTAACATATTGGAGGTTGGAAAAAAAGAATGTGATTATAGTAATATTGTTTCCAGTTACGGAGAATATTTTAGTTCCAATTATAATGCTTACCTTATATTGGAGGTTGGAAAAAAAGAATGTGATTATAGTAATATTGTTTCCAGTTACGGAGAATATTTTAGTTTCAATTATAATGCTTACCTTATATTGGAGGTTTGAAAAAAACAATGTGATTATAGTAACATTGTTTCCAGTTACAGAGAATATTTTAGTTCCAATTATAATGCTTACCTTATATTGGAGGTTTGAAAAAAACAATGTGATTATAGTAACATTGTTTCCAGTTACAGAGAATATTTTAGTTCCAATTATAATGCTTAACTTATATTGCAGGTTTGAAAAAAGGAATGTGATTATAGTAACATTGTTTCCAGTTACGGAGAATATTTTAGTTCCAATTATAATGCTTACCTTATATTGGAGGTTTTAAAAAAAGAATGTGATTATAGTAATATTGTTTCCAGTTACGGAGAATATTTTAGTTCCAATTATAATGCTTACCTTATATTGGAGGTTGGAAAAAGACAATGTGATTATAGAAACATTGTTTCCAGTTACGGAGAATATTTTAGTTCCAATTATAATGCTTACCTTATATTGAAGGTTTGGAAAAAAGGAAAGTGATTATAGTAATATTGTTTCCAGTTACGGAGAATATTTTAGTTCCAATTATAATGCTTAACTTATATTGGAGGTTTGAAAACAGGAATGTGATTATAGAAACATTGTTTCCAGTTACGGAGAATATTTTAGTTCCAATTATAATGCTGTCCTTTATATTGGAAGTTTGAAAAAAAGGAATGTTATTATAGTAACATTGTTTCCAGTTACGAAGAATATTTTAGTTCCAATTATAATGCTTACCTTATATTGGAAGTATGGAAAAAGGGAATGTGATTATAGTAATATTGTTTCCAGTTACGGAGAATATTTTAGTTCCAATTATAATGCTTAACATATTGGAGGTTGGAAAAAAAGAATGTGATTATAGTAATATTGTTTCCAGTTGCGGAGAATATTTTAGTTCCAATTATAATGCTTAACATATTGGAGGTTGGAAAAAAAGAATGTGATTATAGTAATATTGTTTCCAGTTACGGAGAATATTTTAGTTCCAATTATAATGCTTAACTTATATTGGAGGTTGGAAAAAAAGAATGTGATTATAGTAATATTGTTTCCAGTTACGGAGAATATTTTAGTTCCAATTATAATGCTTACCTTATATAGGAGGTTGGAAAAAAAGAATGTGATTATAGTAATATTGTTTCCAGTTACGGAGAATATTTTAGTTCCAATTATAATGCTTACCTTATATTGGAGGTTGGAAAAAGACAATGTGATTATAGTAACTTTGTTTCCAGTTACGGAGAATATTTTAGTTCCAATTATCATGCTTACCTAATATTGAAGGTTTGAAAAAAAGAATGTGATTATAGAAACATTGTTTCCAGTTACTGAGAAGAATTTAGTTCCAATTATAATGCTTACCTTATATTGGAGGTTTGAAAAAAGGAATGTGATTATAGTAACTTTGTTTCAAGCTGCGGAGAATATTTTAGTTCTAATTATAATGCTTAGCTTGTATTGGAGGTTTGAAAAAAGGAATGTGATTATAGTAATATTGTTTCCAGTTACGGAGAAGAATTTAGTTCCAATTATAATGCTTACCTTATATTGGAGGTTTGAAAAAAGGAATGTGATTATAGTAACATTGTTTCCAGTTACGGAGAATATTTTAGTTCCAATTATAATGCTTACCTTATATTCGAGGTTGGAAAAAAGGAATGTGATTATAGAAACATTGTTTCCAGTTACGGAGAATATTTTAGTTCCAATTATAATGCTGTCCTTTATATTGGAAGTTTGAAAAAAAGGAATGTTATTATAGTAACATTGTTTCCAGTTACGAAGAATATTTTAGTTCCAATTATAATGCTTACCTTATATTGGAGGTTTGAAAAAAACAATGTGATTATAGTAACATTGTTTCCAGTTACGAAGAATATTTTAGTTCCAATTATAATGTTTTACTTATATTGCAGGTTTGAAAAAAGGAATGTGATTATAGTAACATTGTTTCCAGTTACGGAGAATATTTTTGTTCCAATTATAATGCTTACCTTATATTGGAGGTTTGAAAAAAGGAATGTGATTATAGTAACATTGTTTCCAGTTACGGAGAATATTTTTGTTCCAATTATAATGCTTACCTTATATTGGAGGTTTGAAAAAAGGAATGTGATTTTAGTAACATTGTTTCCAGTGACGGAGAATATTTTAGTTCCAATTATAATGCTTACCTTATATTGGAGGTTTGAAAAAAGAATGTGATTATAGTAACATTGTTTCCAGTTACGGAGAATATTTTAGTTCCAATTATAATGCTTACCTTATATTGGAGGTTTGAAAAAAGAATGTGATTATAGTAACATTGTTTCCAGTTACGGAGAATATTTTAGTGCCAAATTATAATGCTTACCTTATATTCAACCTTCTTTAAGTTACACTTACTCTGCAGCGAACAGTCAGTTGATAGATTCCGCATGGAAGCGTAGTAAAAAATGCATGAGTAAATTAGCAGAGGATTTCTCAATATACACCGTCATGCTCTAAATTGCATGTGTATTTCTTTATGTTTATGCACGGACGGTTGGCATAAGTCAGTGGCAAACGATTCGAGAATCTTGAGATGATTCGTCAAACGACCTCCGTGCTTGTAAGCGCTTGTATGTCAGCCAGTTTGTGTTGCTAACTAGGGGCATGTTGAGGAATTATTTCCTCTATACGTTGGATGGTATACCCCACATTTTCTTTCACAATCAGAGTGTGTATGTAACGATGATATTTTGAAGTAAGAAAGAATTGAACTACGCACGAGCGACATTCGTTGTCCAGCTGAGGTGATATGTTCCAGCACAGTTGTACATTTTAATAATGATTTGCAGGGTGTGTACTTATTCTCAGGTATCGCTTTTTAGCATTTAAGACAGGACCGTAAGTAATAATTTCTATAGTGTTCACCCCATTTTTATGTATTATGTTACAGTATGTTCGTTTATGTTGATCTTTTACACATCTTCATTGTGAAAAACAGACATATTGTTATTGTTACCCTTCCGTCATCATTGTTATTTTATCGTATACCTCTGACTTCTTGCCTTTTCAAGAAATTACATATTCAAACTACTCCGACACGTAGTCGCTATACCGACGTAAAAATAGGATATAAATTAAAAATGAAAACCAAAGTAATTGCAATGAGATATTCTATGAAAAACCACAGATTTATTCATGAAATTGTCTACTAAAATAGAATATTGAATCATTTGAAACCATATATTTTATGATTTAGTTTAGGATAAGTCACATATTAATACAAAAATTATTCCTAAAATAACTACAAAAACAAATTATATTGCCGAAAACTTTCTGAATATTATTAACTATTAGATGGCTGCCATTTTTGGATATGCACTCTGTATATAAAATATTGTACTAAATATTAAAAAAGCAAAATAGTTTAACAGTAATTAGAATGTTAAACATACACATTTTTGTCGACTGAACTGAGATTCAGTGAAAATCAGTAGTTGTAGTATTATTAATAGTAAATAGATTGAAAAAGTAACTGTTCTTAGAAATTGATAATTAGAACATGTATTAATGTAAGTTATTACATTTTACAAATAAACACAAAGGGAGTAACTTCTTACCCTTAAATGAATATTGACTATTGTGTATGTACATTTAATGGATTACATGTACATACAGAGTAGAGTAATATTCATGTTTATTTGTCTGTGCTCTCGATTTGTTGATTCAGACAAACGTATTAATAAAGGTTGACAATTATATGAATGCATTCGGTTAGTAAGTTAATAGTAAATTTTACATATATAATCTAAATATTATAAGGTCAGTCTGAGAGGGAAGGGAAGAGGAATGAGAGTGAGAGAGTGATAATTTATCTGCGAATCTACAGGAAGTCAAACTTCATATCTCCTTCACTTTCACAATCGCAGAAAAAACATTTCATGGCTTCATCATACAGTCTATCAAGCAAATTCATAAATTAGTGGTCTGGTTATTCAATTATTATTTAACATGGTGTTACTTTTGTATCTACATAAATATTTAAATATGGACATTCAGTTGAAAGTCAGACCGACCGACGAACACGCTCGATTAAGGAGATGAAGCGGTAATCGAAAAACCGATGATATTAAGTGTTGCATGGTATACTTTATTGGTATGCTACGCATAGTATTATTTAGCTTAATGCTTGTTACGAAAAAGATATGTTCAACAACTTTCACACACAATAACTTCTTCTAGCTTATATATATATATATATATATATATATATATATATATATTATGTCATTGATTTGTATAGATTCCTTAACTAAAGATAGATAAAGATTTTTTACGTCCAATTTTTTTTAACATAGTTCACCCCAAACAAAGCAGGCAATCACTGTAGACGTAAGGGGCTACTGAGAATTTGAGTGTAAGTTTTGGGGGTCATCCTAAGTTGTGAGCTGTGCAGCAAGATATCTGTTTACATTAATTTGCACGATGAAAGTAGCTCAATAGCAGAATAGTAGAAGGCTCTCCGGCACCTGGGGGCCTCCACAATGAATGGATGGGATTTTGATGATTGTCAGGTTGGTCTAGTGATTTTACTCGAGCAGTAAGTTCATAAGTGCACAATCCATAGAAGTAACTGTAAAACACGCACAAGGATGCAACACTGCGGGGATGGGGCATGCACTGGAGCTTGGTTGACAGTGAGGGACCTATTAAGTTGGCAACTCTTATTTGATCTTTCTCTAAAAGGGGGATACTATTGGATGATGCACCAACTCAGATGTGGCAACAATACTCCATGCACGGGTGGATGGTAGATTTGCGTTGGGTAGTCTATAATGTTTAATGTCAGAAATATGAAGTTAGTCATAATGGCACGTTTAAGTTTTCAAATACATATTAGATATTATGTTTCAGTAGGATTGATAATTTGTATTATACGAACTACTGTTCTCACGGCGTTTTTGCCCGAGGCTTGTGCGACGAATGTCCATAGCCCGCTCGGGAACGCTGATCATCTTGTGGTAATGATTGCTATCACCCTAAAATCTCGTCCCAAAGCTGATGATCCGTTGCTCAAAACGACGAGATGTTACAAGCGAGCTGATTGGGAATCTATCAGAGATCACATCAGAGACGTCCCATTAAGGGAAACTACTTCTCTCCCTACTGATAAGTGCGCAATTAAGTTATTAGAATGAGTTAAAGTAGGCATTGAAGCACATGTCTCCATGCGAAAATTATACAGCAATCCCCACTCTCCACAATGGCTCACATCGAACTGGGCAGCCGATATTGCTAAGAAGCAGCAAGCTATCTGACAATTCAATCGCTATAAGTCACCTCCAAACAAGCAGAAAGTTATAGTGTCAAGTAATCATTGTCAGACTTTAATAGATAGTGATTTGCGAGCTGAAGTCAGTTTAACAGTAAATTATTGTAAAATTAGTTAAAAACCATATACATAAAGCTTTTTTCAATTAAATGTAGAAGCGAATAAATTCTTTATATTTTTGTCAATTATTAAAATGTTGGTCTATTATAATTCCGAGTTTACTTAGAAGAACTTATTTACAAACAGACGTTTATTCTAAATATTTCACGTGATTACAATTTCGGTTTGTTGGTTAACAAGTTTGCGATTTCAGTATTTTGTGAGTTGATTACATCGTGACCCTTTGAAATTTTAAGGGAATTTTGAAATATTGAAAATGCCTTTGATTGTTTAACAAATCCTTATGTATTAACAGATTAGAGGTTTTTAAAGTTATTCAGTATAATAATTAAATAAAAAGTGATTAATACAGTATTATCTTAACAAGGATTAGATATAGTTTTATAATGATTGTGTTTTATCGATAATAGTGTAATAAGTAAATTTAATTTTCAAGATCAATGAAATAATCTAAATAAAAAAAATAATAAGTTGCTAAAAAATAAAAGTACCCAAGAGGCATTATAAACATCGAAATAAAAATTAAAGCCCTGGAAACACCAGATATTATTATGTGCGACTCGAGCTATCGGAAGACTTTCGTTATTTTATTGAGAACACGTGAACTGATACGTATAGTCTGATCAAATGCATAAAAGAGATCTTTTAACGTTAAACCCAAAAGAAAATCATTGAATGTAAAGGATATATCATGACATAATCTGATTCAAATCCAACTTAGAAAGTATTCAGGATGTCATGATAGCGATGTCTGACAATACTATGATTACTTTTAAACATTACCTTAGACTAGAGGAAGTAGACCCGTTTTCATACCTTGGGAACATCTTAACACCTACTCGTACATATAAGAAAGATTCGGGCAGCCAATTCGGCGTATTAAACAACCATGCACTGATGATGACCACTCAAACCATGAACTTTCAAGCAGTAGTTCTATCTACACTTCTATATAAATGCGAAACGTTGACCTCATCCAGAAGCGATATAAAAAAAACACAGAGCGTTTCTAGCAACAAAAATGTAAGCAACTTCAAAATATCCCTTGCGAAAGTCACACACCATAAACAGAAATGTTGCATCAAGCCTCAGTGATCAGCGTTGAGGCGACTATGATCCACCACCGCCTCCAATGGGCAGGCCATGTCTACAGAATGGATTCATCCAGGCTCCCAAAGAAAATGTTCTATGGACAGCTTGGCAACGAGACCAGACCACGAGGAACCCCCAAAATGCGCTATAACGAGCAGATGAAGCGCACCTGGCCTTAAATAACATAGACTCGTTGTTATGTGAACAAACTACCGGAACACGTGGGATAAAACAACACGTCAAGGTATCGCGAACCATGAAGAGAAGAAATGGAAAATGATGAGGCAACACGAAGAAGAAGTAAGCGGTGTCAACAACTTCGTCCGCCATCTGCCCTTCCCTGTTAAAACTGTTCGCGGTTTTTCTATCGAAGCCGCATCACTTATAATCATTAATAAAGAAGATAGCACATGGACGACGAAAACAATACTCGGACACGAGTGGTGGCTGACCACGGCGACGATATATATAGATGATGATTACCACCTCTTTAATGAATAAGTCGATCCCTTCAACATTTCACAGTCCGGTTGTCGTACGCAGATTACTAAGTAGGCTCACCTTATTTTTACAAGTCTTGGTGCGGATATGACATGCAATGCTACTGGTTTTAGTTTGTAAATAGCTATATTAAACTCAGGTTTGACACTTGTTTAGTTGGCTCCTACCACAGGATCTCATGTGACTCAGTAGACCAGCTCTTGACAGGCAGACTCAGCCACATAAATAACACACATGGTAATGTTGAAATGTGACTATGACGTTTGGCACTCATTGCTTCTGCAAATTACGTTTCACGATGGAGTACTCTATACGCTTTGCCTCATATCTGCTACATCCATCATAGATACACTTGCGCCAGACCGATCACTCCAGAGCCATCCTCTCCCAGTATTCCACGTTCATATCAACGGTGTACAGGTTGTTTTTATTACATCCTTAAAATGTAAGTATGGTGTGTATCTCGGGCGATTTCCATGCAACAGTTCCCAATATATTAGTTACTTTGGGATCCTGTAACATCCCATCCTAACTAAGTGTCCTGCCCAGTGCATCTGAATACGTAGAATACGAACTTCTATGCTCAGCACTCAAGCTTGCTCTAGAACATTAATATTTAGGATCCCCCTGAAACACGTTTAGTGGCACTTCTCCAGAACCTTGATGTGACTTCGATAAGTAGTTCACGTTGCAAAAGAATACAGCAGAACAGACAAGACGCATGACTCGTACATGAAGTTTTATTTTAATGATAATAGCTCATTTCAAGCGTACTAAAAGCTTTGCTAGCCTTTTCAATCCTTAGAAGTGTCTCAGAGTTGAGTGATCTATATCGGGAGCGGAGTACTACTATGTAATAAGTCGGTATATAACTGTTGTAATAGTGTTTGATATTAAAGTGTTTATTGATAAAACCTGTACATATGGTTGGGTGTTTCGGTTGACATAAACAATCTACACTTTCGGTCTATGCGCCTCTACCATTGTTCAAATAGTGCTAGTGAAAGCAGCAGCATAGAATAAAACTTCGATTTGTTGATGCAAGCCGACAAAGACAAATAGAATTGTAATTCTCGAAAGCTAAGATCAAAATACATTTTATTTATTTTAACACTAAACATTGTTATGGTTTTTTCAAAAAATAATATAATACTATTACGAAACAATGGTTTAAAAAATATGTCTAAATACCCTTTCTAATATATATATATATATATATATATATATATACATTTCCTATATAGAATACATATATTAACGAAGTTAAGTAGTGTACATATATATCTTATGAATTGCGTAAGTATATATATATATATATATATATATATATATATATATATATAAATATATGGTAAAATTATCCGAAAGCTGCATGTAGGTTCGTAGGTTCCAATATTATCAACAGGAGTCTGGGGGAAGGGAATTCTCCAATTCAAGACATCACATAGAAAATAAGGTAGAATAACGGGTACGGAAAAGACAAGTCAGCACCAAGTTAAGATTTAAACAATATTCTTTTATAGAATAAAAAAGGAAGAGATAAACATATATAAAACAACCAACAAAAAACAATGTACTACTTTAAGGGAAAGGGATAATGTGTAACGTTAACTAATAGCAAGAAAAATGCATGTCTTAAACAAATCACTGTAGAACAAAAGGACTACTCACTAGCAGCTAATTACAAGACTCCCCACGGGAGGTTTAATGTCCCACTCATCCAAGATACATACTGATCCTCAGATGGAAAAGTCGTTAGAAGACTCTAAGCAGCAAGTGTTTAAAAAATCATATACGCGAGTGTGATTGTGGCGGTCTTATTTGGCGCTATGTCTCACAGGGATATATTCGTTTCTTGACAACAATGTTATATGTTAATAGTCAACAGCAGATTTGGATAAAATAATCTCGAAAGCCTTTGTTTTCATCAAATTAGCTTCAGACATAGAAGAAAAACTTCGGGGTAATTCGGCCCGGTTATGAAGTCAGCTTTTTCCCCAGCTTCGTGATTTTCTTATCTTCTGTGTAGTTGCGTCTTCCTTTCCATAACTAATATAGGCTGGTGATAACAAATTACTCGACCGGCAACAGTTTTCTTTTCGGCGAACACAAACTCTTTGCTCGATTCGCCAACTCGCTTCGAAAATGTTCTCCACCGATATACCTGTGCTGAGAAGGTGTGCGTGTAAAAGGTTTCTCTGAGCTTCCAGCTTTAAAGTGATTTGGGGGAACAGCGCTCGTGGACGTTCATAGATAACACCAGTTGCTTCGCCGACGTTTTTTGAGGTCAATTACGTTTGTACATGTTTTGAAAGACAGAAGCGATTAGCTGCATTGTCTGATTACCTCTCGGTTAGGTTCAAGACGAGCGGGATATCGCTGATTGGGCAACAATTTGCTTACGAAACCGGTAAAATCTATCGTTTCTTGATGATTTTTCAATCTATTTAACTTATTTTTCGTTTGTCTTTTTCATATATATATATATATATATATATATATATATATATATATATATATATATATATATATATATATATAATATCTTGATGAAGTTAGGTATGTATATACATATATATATATATATATATATATATATATATATATATAATATCTTGATGAAGTTAGGTATATATATGGATATATATCTTTATGGGGTTATGTACATTTTTTATGAAGTCAGGTTTATATATATATATATATATATATATATATATATATATAAATGAATTAATCAATCCTAAAGTTGTTGTCCATCTACCTTAACAATATTAACATAAAAATGGGTTATGCTTATTTAATTTTGTGATACAAGAACAAATGTTGAAATACCATATATATATAGTAATCTTAAACACTTGCAAACAGTTTTAGTTATTCGTAATCTTTATATGTATTATTGTATCACTTTCTTATAAGTTAATATTCTGCAATACATATTTTTAATTTGCATTGTCATATATATATACATATATATATATATGTATATATATGTATATATACGAAGGAGAGTTGTAAATACCTACTAGACACAATCCTCGAGTGTGTTCAGTTCTCTGTACGAGGGTGTGTTAGGACAACCTGACATGAGGATACTTAACCCTACAAGTAAACCCTGATCAAATATTCAAAAGAACATAGTATTTGCAGCACAGTTAATAACCCCTCAGCACGTATATACACTTGCTCATACGAGGAATGGTGCACCTACTCCACGTGATGTTACCTCAGTTAACAGCACTCAGCTGGATACTCTACCAAATTAGATGAATTCTTGTCCTGGGATTTGGTAAGACTAAAAGACCACAAGAAAGATATACTTTAAAATAGTTAACTGTTTAATTGGAAAAAGAAAAAGTAATGTTCTTAACATTTTACAGGTGAAGGAGAACTGTAATGGAATATTCGAATATCTATTTATTTCATATAGAGATTAAGTGTACGCCACTTGATTTCTAAGAACCCCGACCGAAGTAAAATGAAACAAAAAAAAACGAAATAGTTACGTCGATAGTTAATCGTCTCATGTTGCCAGAATGCTGAGTACATATACTACACCAGAAAGCTAAGTAACAATAAAAATAATGCTTTTATGACGAGGCATTTTTAAATGAATGAAAACATTTGATCTATTATTGTATTATCTTTAAATGGGGTGGGTAGCATAGTATGGATTTTGTTGTTATAAGACCGTCTTCCCAGTAATTACCTTCTATATTTTAGGGGGTAAAGGGTAATCCTCCCAAGTATTACATTCTCCCTTGCAGGAGGACATAACTAAGTCTCTGTTCTGTTATTATAAGACTATCGTTTTCATTTGGGGTATGGGGGGGGTCCTAGTGTAGTACCTTTATTGTTGATATGCACACTAACTCACAGGCATTACCTTCTCTTTTTATAGGCGATCCTCCCAGTTATAAACTCTTCTATTTAGAAGAGTTGCCATGATACAATCCTACTAGGTATTACCAGCTCCGTTATTGGGGAATGTAATCCGCCCAGGCTTGAACCCCTTTAGGGGTAGTGTAGTATATTTTTATTCGTCATGATATATTTCCCCCTGGCATTATCTATTCTTGGGGGGGGGGGCAGTATATTATGTGTGTTACTCATGATAGTATCCTCCTAGAATTACCTTTCACTTTTTGAGTGGGGTGTATCTGTATTGTTGTCATGATATCATCAGGTATCAAGTCCTCTTTTTTGGTGGGGCGATAATGTTCGTTCGTCTAAATACCATCCTCTCAGTCATTAGCTCAAGGTCAGTATAATATATGTTTGTTCATCATGATACCATCCTTCCAGGCTCGCAAAATTATGCGACTGGAGGGAGAATATATTTGTTTGTATATATATATATATATATATATATATATATATATATATATATATATATATATATATGTATGCATGTATATATCCGTATGTACCTGATTTACTCCTAAAGTTATTATCCGATAATTATGTTACGTGCAAGAGAGTTAAATGTGGGTTATATTTAGTTTGATTTAGTTATATGCAATAGAAGTTACATTAATATACCACACATTTTCGTGAAGTTTTAATAGGTATTAGACATGAATTAATAAATATTCCTCAAATTTCATTTTCTTTATAGTATTTGAAAGGGGAATGATGTTGGCACAACGTCTCATTTACAAATTCAAATATTTCAGATTTGCATTAAATTCTATCCATAGTCATTAAACAGCAATTCAATAACATTCCCTAAATTTCAATTTTTTTAAATTTATTTTTTCTTCAATTTCTGCTTAAGCTTTAAATTTTAGACATTTTAAAGAATCATGAATTTCTAATAACGCTTAAAGGGATAAGCTTTAGTAGAATATATATATATATATATATATATATATATATATATATATATATATATATATATATATATATATATATATATATATATATATATATATGAGAGAGATCGAAAGAGAAGGGGATTTTAATATTCGTATGTGGACATAAAATTGGTAAAAATCTGTTTGGTTCGAAAAATTAATTTTAACGGTCCTGGCACGGGTATCATGCTAATATACATACATATATATATATATATATATATATATATATATATATATATATATATATATGAGAGTTAGTGACAAATGCGTAGAATAACTTAATGTCTAATAAAGTATAATCATATTTGAGAATGTTTTTGAGTTGAAGCTTTATATCTCAGTTTGTCATTATATCATATATTAGCAACTTGATCTGCTCTTTTTACTGAACCGGTTGTGTTTTATTATTTTCAATTAAGTCGATATTTTCTGATGTGTGTTTCTCTAAAATAATTTCCAGAATGAAATAGTTGAAAAAGATTCACACTAAATCGTCCAAAGAGATTTTAAAACCGAAAACAAAAATGTGTTGATTTTTTTACAGTTTCACAATCTAAAGGTCGTATGTTTCTTTTTTACCGTCAGTTTTTACATTTCCTTTTACAATGTTCTATTCTACTCTTATCCCCGTTTATTTAGTACGTTTTGGTGCCTCTCTCTCTCTCCCAAAGATTGCCTTTCACTTTTACATCAACTAATCAATTTATGTTATTTTTTCCACTAACGTCCGGGGACGTCCTCGGGGAGTCAGGCAGATACTCTAACTGTTATAACTTTTGTGTATGTTTGATAGAACCTGGCAGTACCTATATGCTTTCCAGGCAACAAACAGCACCTGGTGTTCCCAAATGGTCACCTATTGTGTACTAGCCAGGCTAAACGTTGCTTAACTTCGGTGATTTAACGGAAACTTGTCCGTCTACGTGATTATGCCTTGTATGTCGTGCTGATATATATTATTATATATATATATATTAATATATATATTATGTATATATATACATAATATATATTAATATATATATTATGTATATATATACATAAATACACACATATATACATGTATATATATATATATATATATATATATATATATATATATATATATATTATGTATATACATACATATATACACACATACATATATATGCGTGTATATATATATATATATATATATATAAATGTGTATATGTATATATATATATATATATAAATGTGTATACGACCTTTGTATATATCTCTCTGCCTGTACTTTCACGTACCTTCGTCCTTTCACATCCTCTTTATTCTAATCCCTTTTTCACAGATAAAGTGGATTACAACTCTCGATTGAAGTGTAATTTGTTGTACGTTATTGTTCGTTTATTATCTAATATGTATCTGATGAAACTTTTAGAGCGTTTACCTATCATCTATGTACTCACTTTTCTACTAAAAACGTATATATTTTAATTATGTTGATTCTGACCCTCATCATTCCCAATTACTCTCTCTGACTTCTCATTTCAATATTTATTTATTCCTGTATGCAAAACTGAACTCCCAATATATCTTTGCATATTCAAATTTCGTGCTCACATTTTCTTCAAATTCGATTCGGTGACCAATTTTTTTCATTCGCATTTTTCCTTTACTCTTTTGCTAATTCCTAAGGAAAACGATTTTTTTTTTATTTGAAAGAAGAATCCGATCCGTAAAACTTGTGGTGTCTTTCTCTTTGCATAGTTTTGGATGGAATGTGTTTCTCATTGATTTTCAGTCATTTGTGCACGTGTGTATTTGGTTGATATTTCTCTGATTGTATTTTTTTTCATTCTTTTCGGGTTTTTCTTTTTTTGGGGGGGTAACCATTTTTATCATCATAGGATTGTTTTATTTTTTACTTGCGCTAAAAATATCAAAATCTTTTCTCTTTCAATAACTCTCACCCTCATATTTCCCAGTCTCTGATTTTTTTTGTCTGCATGTTTCTCTCTGGAACGATTCGTCGTCCCTCTCTTACTTTTCCGCGTCTTCTGTGTCTTCTTGTGTGGCACAAAAGCTAACCGTTAGCCGCAATAGTAGCGGTATGAGCAGCGGCGACGACGGCGGCGGCACTTTCCCTTCCCTGGCGGTAGAAGCAGTCACCTCAGTCGTGATATATGGGCAGTAGTCACTGAAGCATCTGTTACCGTAGCTACCGTCGCATACCATACGCTCGTGTTATTGTTGTGGGATCGAAAACGCATACAGCTCGCTTCAGACCAGTGCAGTGGTTCGAAGAGGTACAACTTTATCGTCCACGCCCGTCACAAGAAGCATATCACCCCACTATTCATGAACATACGTTCACATAAACACATGAAAAACATTGCATACACACACTTCTATTTTTTTAATTAAAAAATATTTACACATGCATTTATAACACACGCTGCACACTAAACACACCGGCTTCGTATCTTTCAAATATGTATTAACTTATATTTTGGACACTTTAATTTTTATCATTTATTCGTATAGAAATATCCTAAATCAGTTTAAATGTAGAGATAATTACACATATATATTTAAATAAATATATACGTGCATATATCAAGATAGACATTCTTATCTTAAGTATTTTTCAAAATATAAATATACATATATATAAATATATACATATATATACATACTGACTTATGAATAAGACTGACATGAAATTAATTACATCATAGCATAGTATAAAAATAGACATTTATGACTATATATACTAACTTATTGGTGTATAAAACTATAGAAAAATATATAACATTATTTATTAAAACGAAACCCTATAACAACATTTTCAAATTTGTAAAATAATTGCAAATTCAATTTTAATTTTAAAAAATGTTCTTTTAATAAATAGATATAAAAAGTATAAAGAAAAGTTGGAATTTTGCTCAAGTCTATGGTTAGTTTGTGTTTTGTTGTTTGCTCTCGTATAGGACAATTATTCGGATGGTAAAATTTGGTTGCATTGCGTTGCATTTGATTTTGTTACATAGGAAATCTAGGATTACCTCAGGTTTTACTAACTATCATTACTTGCATCTGATTTGGACAACAGATAGGACAGAAAGGTAAGTTTATCATCTCATCATTTATTCTTCGTTTGCTCATTTATAGAATGGAACTAAAGAAGGACAAAGTTCATCCATGGCTTCAATTATTATGTTATTTGCTCCAAACACAAATTAACAATATTTTATAATCATGTGAACTTATAGAAATATTTCAGTTGGTATACTCCTGGATAACACACACTCACACACACACATATATATATATATATATATATATATATATATATATATATATATATATATATATATATATATATTGTCTGTGTGTGTGAAAACAACCCAGAATTCATTTAGAAAGGAACTCTGTGTCTGTCACAATGCCAAGTTGTCTATTATCGTATTTAATTGTATATTGAAACTCTGCACCATCATATTTCAATGTCTCGTACATATATATATATATATATATATATATATATATATATATATATATATATATATATATATATATATATATCTGTACCATGAAAAATTTGTTCATATATATATATATATATATATATATATATATATATATATATATATATATATATATATATATGTGTGTGTGTGTGTGTGTGTGTGTGTGTGTGTGGGTGTGTGTGTGTATGTATATATATAATGCGTGTCTTTGGAATATAAATAATATATTTATTTTTAAAATAATCTATGAATCTTAAACGTTACCATTATTCCCCCTTGTTCAAACACACATATATGTATGGATATATATTTGTATACATCGTTTTTATCTCACAGTACTATATATACATATAGATAGATATATACATATATATATATATATATATATATGTGTGTGTGTGTGTGTAGAGGGGTGTGTGCGTCTATCTGCGTATACATAAATGTGTCTCTTCCCCCCTCTTTCTGTCTTTATATAATGTATATTTATGCACCAGTTCATCGAAGTATATGTACACATGTGTATATGTGTATACATCAGTTATTTCTCTCTCCCCATATATGTATATATATATATATATATATATATATATATATATATATATATATATATATGTACGTACACATACATATATATATGTATATATATATATATATATATGCGTGTGTGTATACGTCAATTCACTTATATACATATATATATATGTACATATATATATATATGTTTTTAGCTGAATTCATATATATTCATAATATATATATGTATATGAATATATATGTATATATATATATGTATATACATATATATGTATGTATATATATATATATATATATATATATATATATATATCACTAACATGCACGTATGCCTTTACAAAGGAATGTCACATTTATCTTACTGATTTTTGAGAGTCGACTACCATCTAAATGAAAGCATGGTGCCCGGTACAACTCAAATCATGTAAAATAATGAAGACCTGCTCGGAAACAAAATCGTGTACATATCGAACTTATCAATCTGTTTTCGAAAACATGTCTCTGTTTAAGATAATGACTATTATTTAAACTTACGCAAATACGTTTACATGAATCTATTTATATACAAATGTAATTACATACGTATGCGGAATATAACAAATTATACTCACTATTCTTTATGTATGTAAACGTGTATTGAACTATATATGTATATACCTTAAAATTACATGCACATAGCAAGTCACCTATCTATACAACCACACACACACATATATATATATATTTTATATATATATATATATATATATATATATATACACACATATATATTAATATATATAT
>OY744535.1:90665448-90690448 GCA_963556195.1 Sepiola atlantica
TTAACATAGATACATAAATATACGTATAAACACACGCACAGTCATTATATATATATATATATATATATATATATATATATATATATATATATATATATATATATCATGTGTGTATAAGTATTATACAAATAATAAAAGTATGAGCAGTGGTAATTCTAATAATGTCCCATTTTTGGAATATGTCGGAAACGCATTGGATGTCTACATAAAATTCTCATTATTTAACCATGTATCTGATTGCATTTCATATTGTCTGTGATTATGGAAATAGGCAGGTACACGTAGAGTTGCGAGAAAGTCTATAAATTTATATCATTCAAAATATCATCGCCTGTATAATAAAATGCCTTCTGATATTAAATGTTCTAGTGAATTTCATTACTTTCGTGTGTGTGAATGTGAAAATCCAAGATCCCTATATTTATTTCATACAACGTTTTTCTTGCCAGTTTTAGGATGTTGTCGTCGTAATATCGGTTTCAGTCGTGAAACCTAGGTTACTGCCAGGTCTTAATAATATAGTCCATGTAAACACGTATTCCCACCAACATAAGATAATATGCGTTAATAAATAATTACCTTAGCAGGGATTAAAATGGTAAACGGAAAGAAGTAATGGTGTATATTTTAAATTACGGAAATAGCGCACTAAACTGTGAATAACAAATTAGTTTCGCAACAGAATTGATTGCTAACACACCGCATGCCGATTATTTGAAAAATAATATCTATACATACTTAGATGTAAGTACGTTGACTAGTGTATGGAGATTAGTAGCTGTATGCTACCAGGCAATTACTAGACGCCCTAACACACACACACACACACACACACACACACACACACACATATATATATATATATATATATATATATATATATATATATATATATATATAAGTTACAATACACGCATCCCCCAGCATGACACGTTGGATTATGTCCTTATGAGATAATTATCAGATATCGTTTATGGTGTGGTTCAGTTAAAAGTTCGACGATCGAATGGAATCTGGTATGATAATATTTTCTATGATTTGTACCAGATTGTTTCTAAATATAACTAAATGTAATATAGAAAACTCTTTAAAATAACGTTCGAATGAATAGCATTTCATATATTTTAAAGCATAAGTGTTCTATTTTCATTGTAATTGAAAAAAATTATATATCTAATATATATATATATATATATATATATATATATATATGCACAAACATACAGTAAATAACTGCTTACTGTATATAAATATATTAAAACCAGCTCCCGTGGAAAAAGACTGTGATTTCTTGGTAGACCTTATGAAAAACGAGGAATATATATATATATATATATATATATATATATATATATATATATATATATATATATATAGAGAGAGAGAGAGAGAGAGAGAGAGAGAGAGAGAGAGAGAGAAATAGGCAAGGGTAAAATTGCAATATCAACATTAAAATTGCATAATATGAAAAAGACACGTCCTGAAATCGGTGATACCTTTTCAAGGCCTCGGATGTTTTCAGTCATTCACAAGGATTCAATTTTTTCAGTTACTCTTAAAATAGTAGTTTCAACTAAAAAGAATAATTACTGAAAGTTACAATCGATTGTGAAGTTGTTTTTCCATACACACTTCTTACTAATAGTTAGTACTCTGTACTTTGACTCGCATTTGCCTTACGAAAACTTTATGGAGATCATCCTACATCGAACCATCTTGGGTTTACTGATTATATATATATATATATATATATATATATATATATATATATATATATATAATGTATTTTTGATTACATTCAAACATAAAGTGAATATGCATAAATCATTTTGTATAGCTATACTTAGAAATACATTGTATTTCAGTGTACGTTTTTATGAACGTATCTGATGATTCTATTCGTGCATGCAACGGCCTGCATCCAAGTGCATTTGTGAAAATACATTTCATGTGATGTGCTATGAATATTTCATCATTTTATATGTAAGACTTTTGCACACTGAATTATTTCACGTAGAAATTTTAGTGATATGACATGTATGTATTACATCGTATTAGAAATGAGAACTTGTGCTGTTTATAAGTATATGTAAGTGTGTGTATCTATAGCCAGTTTTATGTACGTGTGCACGTATTGTTCTAATAGTATACATGGATTTTCAATGTTGTATTACATATTCATAATGATGTATAGAAGGTCTTAAATAAAGGTTTAAGACAAACTGAGAACAGTTTGAAGCTGATTAAACTAGAATAAGTAACTGAGAGGATAGAGGAGTGGAGTTAAGAAGGATGTTAGGATGGGAATAAAGTGATGGGGAATTGGTTTAAGGTAAAGACAAAACAAATCAGTTTACAAGAATCTGCCATAAGGGAGTTTATTTATGAGAATAAGCCATTTCTGTAATGAATGGGTAGACTCAATTATATGATACTTCAACATTCTTGAAAACATATCCGGTAAAATAACACGTCACCAGCACTGACAATGTTATTATAAAAACAGAATATAAAAATAGCATCAAAAAGTGACACTTGTTCAGACGTCCGTAATTAGTTTAGATATAAAAGCAGGCCATAGAAGCAGTGAGCATTTAAATGGCCCAATCAGAAGAAAGAACGCAGAAGACTCGAGCGAAACGAAACAAGTAAACAAAAATAAGACTATGTAATTGTGAGTACAGATCTAACTATTAGATTGGGTTACTGTTAAGAGAGATAGATAAACATACCAAATCTATCGAATAATCCAGTATACTGTATATATAAAATGTTCATACATAAATATGTGTCAGATGTGATGTATATACCCGGCGTTCCCCGGGAGAATTTTTTCTTTAATTTTTCTTTCGATGATTGCCCCCCTATTATATTCTTTTCTCTATATTAATTTATTCTAAGAACATATCTACATTTTCAGAAGATAATTCAATGAAGGTGTGTATGTTATTGTTTTTATTATTAAGTTTTGCTATGAAGTCGATCAGACGTCTTATGAAATGCATAAGTACTTTCACACTTTCTAACATTTGAATTTTTAAATAATAATAATAATAATAATAATAATAATAATAATAATAATAATAATAATAATAATAATAATAATAATAATAATAATAATAATTTTATATTTACCAATTTTATAAATCACGCTTATTGGTAGCTACACGCACGATATCTAATGAGATACTTTTATTACTCGAGAAATAGGTGGGCGCATAAGAGGAGTGTAATCAAGACATCTGAAGGAAAGAGTTAGCAAAGTATATGTAAGGAAAAAGTATAAGTATATGTTAGGAAAAAAGTATAAGTATATGTAAGGAAAAAGTATAAGTATATGTAAGAAAAAAGTATAAGTATATGTAAAGAAAAAGTATAAGTATATGTAAGGAAAAAGATGCGTTAACCAACGGTAAGAGAGTATGAGAGAAATGCTGCAATCGGTAGAAGAACATATAGCAACCAAACAGGGTAGCTAATTGCACGGAAAAAGTTAACAGTTGGGAATACAAATAGAAAACGAATAAAAAGAAAACCTTACGCAAATGCATCGTAAAAGAAAATAGACTTAAACGATTTAATTTAAATTTGACGCACAAAAATATTGATTTTCAAGTCTTGTGATTTCCTTTCCTTTTGACAGAAAATACGGGAAACATTTTGAAATTTTGACCTTGGCCTCCAAAATAATCTGAAATGAATTAATCTTTATCAAATTTACATTTATTAGTCTTTTTTAGTTTAATAATTACATTTATTTACATTTAGGTGTTTTAATAACTTAAATTAAAAGTTATTCCACTTTTTAACTTATATCGCATATCCTATCTAAAATATATATATACGTGTATCATGTAATTCCTTGCACCCCTTATATATATATATATGTGTGTCTGTGTGTGTGTGTGTGTGTATGTGTGTGGTGTATCTGCATGTTTCCCAGACACAGAAGTTTGTAGAATGCAAACCTTTTTACCAAGATGAAATACAACTGTTATCCAGGAATCAAATTGTTACATTTATTTTCTATTAAACTTTTTTTGCATTAATAGCGTAGGGTATGCGTCAGCAAAGGTGATGCTTTAGTTTGTATCTGCAATATAGATGTACAGGCGTCGTAGCAGGGATACACCTCTATATATACCAAATCACATAGTGCTTAATATTAAAAATATATTAAGAAACCACTTATATTCATACGTAATTTGGATTACATTGTATTATAGCCAAATGGCTTGACAATAACATGTATATTATTATTCAAAATATCCACCTATCAAAATGTAAATTATTTTCAGTTATGATCGATTAAAATTATTGCTACCAATTAAATAAACGAGAACGTTAAAAATGAGCGATATATAACGAAACGGAGAGAAGGATCTGCGTACTAGTTTTAAACAGGGTATTCGTAGCTACCATTATCCGTCCTTAATGTGACTTCACTTTATGCGTGTATACTGGTACACGCATGAAGTGAAGACACATTTCACATTACGCACACTTCTGAAGTTACTATTGAAGCGAAATCCTTGCATGCCGATGTAAGCAAAATAAGACACACACAGGCACATGCACGTATATATATATATATATATATATATATATATATTAAATTCCCGAAACAGTTTTTCATGGTAAACAACTGATGATCCCTTAAAATAGTGTTAGAAACTAACTAATATAATAACTGTAAAAAATAAATTGACTTACATGAGTGATTTTCCACTGGAAGACTTGAGACTATGAGTTTTTTTTTGTTTTTTTTATATAGTTTTAATGGTTGAGAAACTTCCGAGACTATATATATATATACACGGCAGTTTTAAACAGTTCTAATGGATTCTAATATTGTTTTTAAACAGTTTTAATGGATTCTAATATTAATGATTTTTACGATTCGAAAGTAAAGATCCAGTTTTAAGATATTAAATAAATCTTAGAATAAATCAAATATTAATTTACAAAGTATACTAATTTATAATATAACATTTTTGATACAAAATTATTCCATATGTCTCTAGAGGAAGTGAAGGCAAAGGATATCCAGGTAGGTTTTACTCCAGAGAACAGACCCTTGTCATCAGAAAATTAAATAAAATGACACATTCGAAGAAAAATGCTAAGAAAAAAATTGAAATCTGGATTAAAATGTACACATGGACGAACAAGATTTTAAAAAGTTAAATATAAAGCGTGAAACACAGACATATGTTCAGCAAAAAACAGTCGAAATCAATCAAGAGAAAAATAATAATATTCACAATACGGTAGGAGATTTCAAGTTTAAAATTTTAAAAATGGTTTAAGTTAATAGTCTGAAGATAAAGGAGAAACTTTGTGAAGCCGGACACAGTGTGTTTCCAGATGATAGATGAATTTCTTCACATTTGACAAAGACGAAATAGCCGCATGGAAAACATAAAAGCGTGTATATTAAATGTGTTGTAATAATTACTAGTTTAATATTCATTTTTCAATGATTTATTGCTTGATCAAAAGTAAACATGAAATCTTTATGAAAAACTGAACTGAACCCTGTAAAGTTAACGAAACAATATTATTGTAAAAAAAACAATAATTAAGCGGTTATAAAGATTGTTTTGATTTCGTTGAATCTGCATTAAATAAATGAATAACAAATAATGAATTCCAATACATTTTTAGAAGATCCTATCTTTGTTATAATTTTAAAATTTTAAAAATATCTTTATTTCATGTAAGTTAATATTATTTTTAACTATGCTTTTTTGTGCTTACGAACTGTGAAAACAGTGGCTTTGTTGCTATCGGATGGAGCATTATCCTGTTTCGTCATATGAGGTATTTCTCTTCTCTTTGATTAGGGCTTAGTTGATGGCAAATGACATGAGGCGCCTCTATCAGGAATGCCGACGGGGCTGACCAGGTATTTTCGTAGACCAGGGTACGCTTATCCTCGTACACTGGCTTCTCAAACCCACACCTGACTTTATGTCTCCCCTTCTGGTAAGGGAGCAAATGATAAAAAGTAATAAAATAAACAACTGTGGCTAATATGTTTGAACATTTGTTCGAAGTTTTATTGTTGCTTCATTTTTTCAGTCATACACAGAAAAGAAACACATCTTTCGAAATGTTTCTTTTCATATCAAAACCAAATCGTAGAAATTCTATAAAATAATTCTTGGAATAATTAATTGATCTTATTTAGTGCCAGTTTCTTTGTTGTTTCGTTGAAATGTTTCGTTTTATTATCTGAAATATTTTCATATTTAAAATATGTTATTCTTAAATAATTAAATTTTGACTGCCATCAACTTGAAATAATCATTAAATTGTAATTGATTTAACTTATCAGAAGTGTTAATTAAAATTATTACAATTCATTTTAGGTTTGAAAAAGTATTAAATTGTAATGTTCTTCTTCTACAGGCATACGTAATTTAGTTTTTTACAGACATACAGCATAGAAAAAGGGGAGATTTTGACATTTGTTTTATGCTTCCCCTTAAGTATGAAAATCTTAAGCAAATGATAGTTAAAATGTCAGAAAAATATTTAATTAGTGCCAGGTAAATATTAAATGCAATCAATTGAAAACATATCCTCCATAGACACTTAGTATTATATAAATATACTATATATATATATATATATATATATATATATATATATATATATATATTTGAAGTTTTTACACATTTCAAAATGTGAAAACTCTTGTAACGTCGAGACCCACTGAAGAGCCGTGGTATGGATAAACAGTTGTCGATGGATGGTTATATATATGTATTAATATAATTGTCCAGTAAGATACTGAAACGTTAGCTAATATAAACTATATATTAAGAAGGAATATAAACCCGCATGAATGGATATGTAAACTATAGTATGTTATAGCCAATTTGTAATACAAATGTACTTTATGTACACGCATGATATATATATATATATATATATATATATATATATATATATATATACATTAGGAATATATAATTTATTAAAATATGTTCATCGTTCTTAATAATAATAATGTATAATAATAATTTAATTAAATGGTTTGTATATTAAGTGTTTTGTATAATGAGTATGAACCATTAAAATGTGTGTCAAATCCTGATTTATCAATGAATAGATTTTATTAAGAAATTTGTAATTTCTATATAATCTTATCAATCAGAACTGCATAATATAACGTTTGTTTTTGAAGACTAGTGAGACCCGTGCACCGACCTAGCCTTGGAAAATCGAAAGGGGCCCGGAAATTCTTGCTCCCACTTCTGAACTCCATGTAAATAGTTTTGTTGTTGTTGTCTTTATTGTTCGCTATAAATATTAATAATTTCATAGTAAAAATAAGGGAACATTTTGGGTGCAGATTTATGTCCATACACAAACATTAGAAGGAAGGTAATAGAAAAATACACGCCCTGCAGTAACCCTATCATTAACCCTAACCCTAACCCTATCATTAACGCTAAATTCGTGAGGAAATCATTGTAAAAAGATGGGAATAGTGCACGCACAGTCTGTGTAAGGAAACCGTGGAAAGTCTAAGAGCCGTTTAAATTCAATTTCATCTTGAAATCTTCTAGGGTTTTTTCGTAGACAGAACATCACACAAACGCCGCGCAAACGCCCCCCCCCTCTCTCTAATCGAAAGAAGCTTGTAATACCTGGAAGGATCGCTTTCAGATTCTTTTGAACGTAATGATGAATTCGAAATAACACAAAAGCACTGTATTTTGTTTTGTATCCAAACACTGACTCGTGTAGTAATATAAAAAATAAAATGAAAGCATGATGGCGCGCTTACTGTTGGTATAATGGTAGTATTTAAAGTAAATCAATAATCTACTGGACAGACGAAAATCAATTGCATTCGAAAATATCCTGGTAGATCACGTCGGCAATCGTTCACAGATGAAAGCACCGCAACTGGCAAGCAAGAAACTCATCTGTTTTTTTTTGTATGGAGATGGTAATACCTGGGATAACCCCGTAACCTTTGAAATAAATTAAATTTCGCCCCAATATGTTATTGTAGGACTTATTACTTGCTTTCCCCACGGATTAAAACGACTCACGCGACAGGCTGTAGCCCAACCCAATCTGAAAGAAAAAGTAATTTCTGAGAGGAAGATACCCCCTACGTCATATAGCAACTTCAACATTTAAGTATTTATTTAAAGAAAGCATTCATTGAATTGGAAGAACACTTTCAATAGTCGATAGTTAAGAGCGTAGTTAAAAAATAAAAATCTGCCAAATTTGTGCACAATGTAAACTTATCCCTCACCCGAAAGATGTTGTAATACGTGAAAGATTTCCGATGTGCAATGTTGTAATTTTTAAGTACGATATTTATTTAAAAAATAGTTCAGATAATAGCCGAATACTGGATAGTTATGACTTTAGGTAAAACATAAGTCTTAAACATTTTTCACTGACTCGCGTAACTGTTCCAACAATTACGTTTGGCGTAAAAGTGACACTTTATATATCGTCTACCTATTGTCATATATTGTTTATCTTTTGTTTGAGGATCAGTTCTGATGTCGAATGTTCGTTAGATAATATATATTTTTGAAACACATGTAATAGAAAGAAAAAATAGAATAGAAATCAGTAAATGAAAAAGAATTACGAATATTTAAATGTGAAAAATGTAAGCAAATATCGGGTGAAAAACTGTGTAAATGACTGCAATGGCTTTTAGTGTCCGAAAATAACATTCAGCTAATCCGAGAATGGAATAACTTTGTGAAAAACCTTTGTGTTTGCATCAAGGTATTTGTAAGCATCTAAAAATATGTACTGTAATAGGAGAAACTATAGTTAATTTGATATCTCTGATCTAAACCGAAATTATTTTTTGGGTTTTAATGTTAATAAATGCATCAGAAGTAAATAAAAATAAAAATAAAATGTAACATTTAGAATGAAAAAATCCACTCTTTACGAAAAATGATTTCATTCTAGTCATTCCGGCAATCTAGAATAGAAAAGAAGGTCTCTTGACTGACCAATCGAAACGTCCTAAAAGCAGAAAGCATAGAAGGTAAAACCCTTAAATAAATAAAATAATAACAGTGATAAGAAAGGAAAATATTCCATGAAGAACACTTCTCGATTAATATGAGTGACAGTTATAGCCAATGACAATTTCTTCGACGTCCTATATTTATTACTATTAAGAAAAGCTGTCTAGCTTAGACTATAACCCTAGCCATAACCCTATATGTATTACTATTAAGAAAAGTTGTCTAGCTTGAACTAATCTAAACAGCACTGACATCTATGATAGACTCACTCTAGCTTAACAATTCATGGGCAGTCGCGTTGGCATTGCCCAGTACGGACGAAGCAGGCAGTTAGAAATAAACGAATGCCCGCGCAGGAAAGTTTATTGACACGTCATGCCAATTTGATTTTAGTACTAAAAGACATTTTTATTTTTTCTGTGCATTTCATTGATACTTGCAAATTTTCGAATTTTTATATTCACGATTAAAATTTATAGAAAAGTATTCTTGTTATTACTACAAAATCTAAATTAATATTAAAATATTATAAGACGCGAACTCGTATTGTTTTTAGCTTCCCATATATCACAGGGTGACCCCAAAAAGTCATCCATGGAATCGTAAATAAAGTCTACAATCCCATCTGCAATGAGACCATAGTTGGTATCAGTATACTTCAATCTATGCTTGACTTATACAATTGATTTTGTCAAATCTTAATCTAATACGAGCGACTTTAATTAGATTTCTACCGTATTTTTATGATGTGATGTGTCGACGGATGATGGTTTATTACCGTAGGAGATGGAGGTTAGTCACGCCTACTCCCGCGCTGAAATTAGTAATCAAAGAGAAAGCTGATCATCGGGTAACATATCAACATCTTTTAACTCAAAACTAAGCATTTTTAAACAAGTACGAGAAGTTTAACTAAATCGTACACAAAGCAGAATTGTATATGTGATTAGTGTTTATGGAACTATTCCGGTCAATTAAATAGGGGGAAATATAACATTACGTTATATATAAGTTACTAATATTATTTCTTAATCACTTTGAATTTTGAAAAAGTCATTACCAGTGACCGTCAACTGGTAAAAACAGATTTTGTTCACTGGAGTTTGAATGACAACAAGTTTCCCAGATATCGAGTATTCTTCGCATCTCGTTTATCAGAGAGTTCTTGTTGATAACATTCGCTGACTTTCTCAAAATGTGGCTGACTCAGTCTCGCTAGGATGCTGACATCCTAGCGAGACTGATCTCCGCGCCACACAGTTGTGGTCTGGGTGGTGTTATTCCTCCTCAGTCATCCGTCCCTCTCCGTCTCTTCCCTACGGCAACCAACTGCAGCACAACTCGATGTTAGTACAATCGCGTTTTAGGGAGAGCAGAGGTGTTTTTTAAATATCTATCTAAGCAGTCAAAGTTATGTTCAGTCTCTCGATATTTCTAGTTATGTTTACAAAGCGTTATTTTATTTCTACTTACCCGTGGGTTAGAGTTAGTGTCACTCGGCTATGTTAGTTGAGTTCGATGCTCTAGGATGTTTCTTAACTTTTCGGTCGTTTTTTATAAATGTTGTATTTTGTATTGTGTCAATCCTCCATTTGATTCCAATTTCTCCTCCTTTTATTTTCTCTCTTACAAATGCATGTATTTGCTGTCTCATTCAGATTCACTCTGTAATCAACTGTTACTAATTTGTGGGTTGTTTTTTTTCTTCTGTTATTGATTAATGTCATGCCCGATCTTCTTGCTTAGATAAATTTAAATTTGAATATCTCATTTCGCAACCCACTTCTTTTCTATTTGTATATTATTCTTAGGCTAGCATGTTTCTTTCAATTATAGTATGGTATACCATTTCATCTTTTTGTCCGCCGAATCTATATTTAATGTGTTCATTGGTCTGGTCTGAGTGAATCTGAATGAGACAGCAAATACATGCATCTGTAAGAGAGAAAATAAAAGGAGGAGAAATTGGAATCAAATGGAGGATTGACACAATACAAAATACAACATTTATAAAAAACGACCGAAAAGTTAAGAAACATCATAGAGCATCGAACTCAACTAACATAGCCGAGTGACACTAACCCTAACCCACGGGTAAGTAGACATAAAATGACGCTTTGTAAACATAACTAGAAATATCGAGAGACTATTTTGGTTTTATCTATTATTTTCTGACCGCGTTGTCTAGTGTAGCTGTCAGTAGCCATTCCGATTCTTTTTTAAGTGTCCTTTTTGTAGACATGGCCATGTTATTTTCTATGTATTATAAATTACTCGGTAAGTGTAGTCACACGAATCATTACCATTATAAACTCGCTGGTCACGACTAATTATTATTATTATTATTATTATTATTATTATTATTATTATTTTAATTATTATTATTATTATTATTATTATTATTATTATTATTATTATTATTATTATTATTATTATTATTATTATTATTATTATTATTATTGTTGTTGACCTCTACTGTATATTCATTTCCGTCCGAGTCCCCGTTGCAGAAATATGCATATACACAAACACGAATAAACAGGTGTAATCATTTTCCGTGGAAAAAAGCCCGTAGTTGAGTGACGTAGCTTATTTGAACTTTTCCAAATTACCTCTCTTTCTCTCTCTCTCTCTCATTATATATATATATATATATATATATATATATATATATATATATATATATATATATATATATATATACACATAATGTATTATAATGTCCGCGAATACAACTTAATTATTGTCGTTTCCACACTCTTCAATCCAAAGAATGTTATACTTTTCATATTTTTTAAATAAAGTGATAGCATCAGTTTCCAGTTGGAGGGAAGCACCATATCAAGAAGAAACTGATTTTTGTTTATGTTTTTTTATCATTTTTCGCGGGTAGTATTAAGGTTTTGATTCTTCTGTTTGCATATATAGTAAATTATAATAAAATGGTTACATGTCTTATTTCTGTAACCGGATACGGATAATGTCATTTCTTGCAGTTTCCGTTTTAATAGAATATACAGGCAGACGCTATAATGGCGTAAAGTTACCAAAAATGTCTGTTTACAAGATAATTTGTTTTCTTAGGAAAAGAGGAATATCCACTATGTTTTCTTGTAAATATATGGTAAGCAAGTGGCATACGAATTATGTAGCACGAATTTTAACATGTCAGCTTCAGCTATTCATCCTTTACTACGCAGCCACTGATGAGGATGAAGTTTGTCTATATAGGCTAGGTTAAAGCGCGTATGTAAAATGTTTCTGCTAACATCATTTCCGAAGTTGGTCAATTAAATGTTTCAATTATGACTCATCTGTTGTTCATTACGTACTTGAATTTGGCCACGGATATGTTGCCGTCACAGAATAAAGTCACTACATATGCCATGCTCATTGTCAAGTACCAGCATGTAATACCTATGTAACTTGGAAGACTTGTTGTTGCTATCTGTATGACAGCTTCTTGAATAATGATCTGCCTCATTCAGATTTCAGCACGTACAGCAGGTCGTCTTCAGATGATGCATGTGATAGCAATATTCCTGTATTAACATCTATTCATTTAATATCAGCTTCGAACACGTTTATTAGGTTGAAATTACATGATCCCATAGAGACTTCAATTGTCTATAGAGTGTAAAGTATTAAGTGTTTTACACATTTAGAGTCAATACAATCCATCATGATTAAAAAGTATAACTTCTAGTTCTAGATCGACGTTATTGAGTTTTAATAAAAAGATATAACTAATAACTGACTATTACATAGCTAGTATGTTATCTTGTGAAAATAGATTGTTTTATGGAAATCTGATGATGTAATATGCTTTTTTATTTCCTCATTTGTTTAAGTATGATATCTTCCATCTCCTTTACAAAGTCCTAAATTCTAATATGCATTAACTTTCTCTTATTACTGAAACCGTGAGCCAAAGACGGCATTTATTGACTGTTTCAATGAGGCCGTATCTTTAGTGATACGTGTGTACATTTAACTAATTCTGTATTCAGATCGATGTCATCACTGAAATCGTTTACATTTTTAAGGAAACGTTTTAATTAATTCGAGTCGTTGGCAAATTATTTCCCGTCAACCATGAAGAATGAGTGACAAACTGTGTTGCATCTGTAGTTTTTTCAGTTAAGTTTATATAATTGCATTTATCATGAGACAAAAATGCATATAATATCGATTTTACTTGACAAGCTCTTCTTTTCCCATGGTTATGTTTTTTCTATGGTTAAGTAATAATATTACGTTGCTATGATTAAGATATAAGGTGTATTTGATATAATTAGTGTATAGATGTGAGTGTCTCTCCAAAACTAAGTCTGTTCTTCATTGTCCCCTGTTATTCTCTTCTGTGGATAGAACGTTTCACGTTAATATTCCGTTACGAAAATATATTAGATTGGATACAGGGTTATTAGTCTTGTTCTATTCTATGCGTGACTTGATTCCTTAGAGTTGTTTCTGCAGGGTTGAACTACTTTTGTGATATTATACTGATGTAATTTGCATTGTATATCTGCTATATATACTACATAAATTGCGTAAAAACATATGCCAATGTTCTGCTTAATATTCTATAGTCTCTTATTTTAGTTAATAGAATATATATTACTAATAGGTAATAGATACATTCTATCTATTACCTATTAGTAATATATCTTCTATGGACTGTGAGTACAACTACAACGTATAAAACTACTAAAAATCACATTATCTCTACTACATAAATATTCATTATTACTAGAACATAACCTAACGACACATTATTTTATGAATATATTCAGTATTTATATGTGGTTAAAGTAAGCGGTGTATTGTAGGATGCTATAAGCATTGGAACGTCGGTTCGTTATCGTGCATGAATTATGTGCATGGAGGGTAATGTATTTTCTAAGGAGAGTTCACTTACGATCTGCGTTTCATGTATTACTTTATCTACCTAGTAGATGCTAGGGCTGCATTTTCAGTTTTTATTGTGAAATATATTTAATATATTATATAGAAAGTTATACATTAGTACTTTTAAATGCACCCAGATGCTGAAAGCGTTAGCTGTGTATCCACGCTATTTGTGCTGTAACTGAACAACGTGTATTGTCGTAATCCGTGATTGGTGAATAATACATAGTTTTCTTCTTACTATCAATATGGATCAGAAACTAATTGGTGTATCTTTGATATAATTGACTGATAATATGCCCCAAGACAAATAAGTATATCGCCTTATTACCATGAAGAACCATTAGTTAGATTTACTCTCAAACTAGGGGGGGGGGGGCGATAAAGTAGCAAATGAAAAATGAATTCGGTTATAGAGAATTTTCTTCTATGCAACAACAAAGTACCTCCGTCGAATTCATACGTAATTTAAAAAAAAATAATTATTCATTCTTGTCAGAATATTGTAAGGAAAACATTTCAATATTTATAATTAGTCAAAGAAGGTGTAATTTGAGAGAAATCATCTTTTGTCCTTAAATGTGTTCGAGGTGGACACGCTTCAAATGTTAATGTTCCTGTAGACATGGTGAGTCTCTCCAATTCAGTAAATTCGGTTGCCTTTATTTCTTAGTCTTTATTTCTGATGCGCAGTTGTAGTGCGCGTCCGTATCTAATCTATGGCTAGATTGTATGCAGAGAATTTGTTTACAAAATAAAATCACACTCGTCTCCAAAACCTACGATCGGAGTCGGCAGACTCTAAAATAAAATGGACAACCAACAAAGCACCGTGTGATGATTTTAGGTTTAGTTAACAAATCTTATTTTAAATCTTGTAAATGTAACTGCCAAAAGAGTTCTGATGTTATTTTTGTTGGTTTATTTTTGTCATATCTATTGTTCTTCTCTCTCTTTATCTTTCTCCCTCCCTATGTCTTTCTCCGCTTGAGTATGTCTTTCTTTCCCTATGTCTTTCTCCCCTTCAGTATGTATTTCTCTTTCCCTATGTCTTTCTCTCCCTATGTCTTTCTTCTCTTCAGTATGTCTTTCTCTTTCCCTATGTCTTTCTCTCCCTATGTCTTTCTCTCCTTCAGTATGTCTTTCCTTCCCCTTATGTATTTCTCTATCCCTAGGTATTTCTCTCTCTCCCTGTACCTTTCTCTCCCCCTATGTATTTCTCTCTCTCCCTATGTATTTCTTTCTCTCCCTATGTATTTCTCGAGTTAAAAATTTCAGTGTAGTATTCAAAAGCTGGATTCGATAACTAATTCGTGACAACCGTAATAAATTCTATGAAGTAGAAATAAATACTAAATATGATTATAACACATCCTCGAGTGGTTATAAGCCTTGATAAGTGCTGACTTGTTAGTACATCAATTTGTTTTAAAAACTTAGAAAATGCAAAAGTGGCATGCAGTCGAAAGTGAATTTGTTTTGGCCGTAACAAAAAGTATATGGAATAACCGAATCTTTCATATGAATATAGACAGAGAACAGACACCAATTCATAAATGTATTATTAACCTTTGTACACCAATTAAAGTCAGATTACTATGACTCAACTATCTGCATACATACACCAATGCATTTCACTCTAATGAATGTACTTATTTCATTCAAATGTATATATACTCGCTGACAGATTATGTGTAAACAACAAATTTACTCCTTCACAGAGATCAGTCAAACGAGGAACAATAACATGTCTTATTAAATGAAATAATTTAATTTTGCTACATTAAAATTTGAAATTATTTAGAATTATTATTCCATGCTGTTTATTTTTCCTAACATATACTGGAAGATGTATGACCTAATTAGGTTTTAGGAACAATGTTACATTTCGTCATGATCATGAATAACTATTTCCTACGAAACCAATATTCTTAAATGAAGAATAAAGACAACTACTGGTGTCCATGACGAGTATCAACAGTTATACACACAGTAATTATGTAAAAGCACACACACTTTGGGTATAAACCTATATATATATATATATATGAATACACATAAATATATATATATATATATATATATATATATATATATATATGAATACACATAAAAACTAATTAGCAATCTATAGATTATTACAATTAAGTAATCCGATAAGTTCTGTCCGCATGACTTTTCTGAAAGCAATTTTAGATCGCAAGTCGAGATCTGCATACACATTCACGAGGCATTAATTTCCAAGCTTAGGAACCGTTAGAAGCTGTGGGAGATGACTACAAACTGTTGTGTGGTTTGACGAAATATGCATTGCTAATTCTTCAACTGAACCTGCAGTGCTTACTTTAAATGATGTCATAAGGTAAACCTGTTCGGTCGGCAACTAATCCGAAATTAACTTCCATGTTATGAGAGAATATTTCAAGTGGCTGCTTGTGCTAAGTTACTTTTTTGTAAACCCCTAAAATTGTATTCGCCTCAAAATCATAGTTTGTCACAATAAGGGAGGTGTGTGAATTCTAAGTTAATTGCAACAATAAATATTGCATTGTCCTTTTTAGAATGATAATAATATGACACCTTAATGATATGTTTATTTTAAACAATATTTAATATAAGATAATGAATAATGACCATCACCAAGTGATCCATGATTGTTAAAAACATTATCGTTGGACTAAGAGTCAATATCGCCATACTTAGATTATTGTAAGAACAGGCTAATTATAAAGGTACTAAGGCGGTTTCAACAGTTGATATCAGCAGGGGTGCAGAGGAAGATCCTCAACTAACAATGTCCTTAGAATTCTATAGTAAATGTCCGTCTCGTAGAAAGTCATCTAGTACATATTGCCACGTTCTGTGCATTGTAGTTTCTCGTTTGACATGAAGAAGAATGAGACAATGATAAAGCACACGCATGTTCTGCAGAAGAAAATCGACTGTTTTAAGGTATCAGAATAGAATGGTGACGCGAGGATTGATAGAGCGCACGGAAGCCAACTAAGAGAGTGAGATGAACAATACGCGAACGAAGGAAGCGAAGGAATTAAAGATAATTGGAGAATTGCAATGATAAGACTGTAACGGATTTGTGAAGACGGAAAAGGAAAGTGGAATAAATGATGAAAGAAGTATTGAAGTTAACACAACCAATAACTCGTTGGCTATTGTAAGAACCATAGAATGGCGGTGGGTATTAGTAATAATGGATTAATACGGCTATAAAAATATTAGTCAATACTTGTAGAAAATCTAATGACTGTTAGTAGAAATATAGATATCTGAATATTGACTAGATGTCTGGGTAATAATAAAAATGTATTATTGGATGCTAGTCGAAAGTGGGCTAGTAAAAATCTAATCAATATTGGTATAATAATGTACGTTAGATGATCTTAGAAACTTCATACTCAGATATCTGTAAATACATTGATGGATGAATAGAAAATAGATGACTGGAATATGGCAGAAAGGTAGAAATGCAAGTAGAACATAGATTATTACAAAAATAAAAACATAAATATTGCTTGAAAGTAGTTCAGATAGAAGCTGATAGAATGATAGATAGATTTATGCCGAAATGAAAAATATACCGATGGTAAAAAACATGGGTGCTGGTAGAATAATTAATGGGTTGGTGCTGCTATGAGAATTTGGTGATAAACGTATAAATAGATATTTTAGCTGTAAATGAATAAATGCCGTCAGATATGTTGATTGAATCTTTTGAAAACAAAAATTAATGAGAAGATCGTGGAGTGAATAATAGAAGAGATTAATATCATAGGATACGTTTTATTTAAGCAATACAGAAAATAAAAATACAATGCCATGGCGACCAACTTTTTGAGCGGAAAGAGAGAAGCCTGCATTTTACAAGTTAAACAAAACAGATGCGTGATGTAGATTGATTAAAATACCATTTAGGCAATCAAGTATTCCAGGGTAAAAAAAACAGGAAACATCAAGGGATGCAATTGAAACAAAAAAAAAGGAAAAGTGTTCGAGACAGATTGACGAGAATATAAAATTCGAATGATTAAAATATGGTTAAAGAAGATACTTAATTTGGATGTTTCGCGGCAAATCAAATATTTGGATTTTTATAAAAATGTATTTTATAAACGGTTCAATGTATACTAGAAGAGTTTTAAAAAGTGTGCGACATTTTTTTAAGACTTCACTCTCTCCCTCCTACCCTCTCTTTTTCTCTCTCTCCCCTCTTCCTCTTATTCTCTCTGGCAACTGGTTTCATATAAGAAAAAAAATAAAAAAGCAAAGAAGCAAGAATGGAAAGATAAAGCTGGATGACGGCTGTTTTACCTCATTTCAGTATTGTTTTGAAACACCTACCAATAACAATGTTTTAACTAATTATGTCTTTTCTGACGACATGAATATTAAAATAGTTGCTTATCATAACCAGAGAAGAATAGATAGGATGCTATAAGGTTCGTAATCATATCTTGTGTCATTTGACTTTTAAACGCACACATCCAGAATAAAAGTTGTGTCGTGTAATAGAATTATTATTTGAACATGACCAACCTTTATATCTATAACTGGGGATGATGTGCATAAATCTATATAATTTTGTAGCCCGAAACTATTCAGTAAATCGAGCACATCGGTTAAATGAGAAGAAAAATATATTGTTAATATGAAAACATTAAAACATAAATAAATAATGAAAGAATGAACACGATAGGCACGACGAACTAAAGAAATCCTTGCAAAAATATTGGAGAATCGTTTCAATTCTACAAAATAAAATAATAACGTCAATTCAAGAATTCCATGGCGGAAATATGTGTAGTGAAAAGATTGAGAAAAGGCTAGTTAAACGTTACCTGAAATCAGTCAAGCTATTCAGTCTAGTTATTTAGTTCTACCTACGTGTTATATAGCTTCACTTTCACTTTTACTTGTATTGATCCCTAATTCGACCGCTTAGCTATAAAAAGTATCACTAAGCTTGTATTTATACTCCTGTCTATTTACAGTGGCAATTTAACGATAGTCACTTCGCTGTATCCATTCATCAACTATTTATACACATATTGTTCGAGCTGTCTACATTTTCTTTGTGTCTATCTATAATCATCCTCCTTTGTATTTTTAACATAACGGTCGAGATATAAATGAAGTCTCGTTTAAGACGAATATTTTGGATGCCATAATTGTATATCACAGTTATGTGAATTAATTTAAGAATTTCTAGACATCAGTATTAACGTTCTCATCAGCTTTAAACTTCAGTTTGATAATGGTTAATCTGTGCTGGGCGTATTTTGTAAAACCTCCCGAAATAGTTATATTTAAAGACTATGGATCGATCCGTGGCACAACGGATACAGGGTTAATTAATAATCAGTTCTTAATAACACTCTTCTGAAGAATGAAGGTTCAATCCTGATACTAAGAATATAATTAAGAAGTATCTTAGACTTGTCCATGGCAATGATTGACGGGACGAGGAGAGTCTTCTACTGTGAATTAAAGTTAAGGTTCCGTTTGAAATTCCGGACAGATTCCCGAGTTCATCATAAAGATTTCCAGGGGCAGGTCAGAGGTTACGCCGACCGAAACGTTTTGAAAATAAGATGTAAGATTAAAACAGTAGTCCGAATAATAAAAATTATAAATCCTCATCTAATAATTCCGAAATATATAGTATTCTTCAACAGAATACAATATATTTCGAAATTATTAGATGTTTTAGAAAAAGTTTGATGAAAACATATAATAGGCACTAAATATTATTCTTGAATAAACTAAATAATCTACCATTATTTTTGAAATGCTGTAAAAATTATCTTATTAGATATTAACGTTTTAATTTGCAATGACCTTCGCTGATATAACATTTACAATTATAATTGTTTTTAGAACCTTACTGAAGTCATGCCATATTGTAATATTTAAGTTTGCTAGAGTATCTTGTGTAATTCCAGATATAGTCTTGGAAACACTCACATACGTAAATATGACATTTTATCAAACTAAATGGCATCTAACCCCGGATTTTGTATATAATACAGAACAGAATATTAAATCTTACTCATAAATTTGAATTGTAAACACTGTGTGACTTTGTCTAAGGTTGATGATATTGTGACACATAGATATTAATTTCGTCTTAAGAATCTAGAGATGAGAATTAGTATATCACCCTGAAGAAAGGTTTTTTAAAAGTTAAGTGTGAATATTTCAACCTCAATATCGCCACTACGTTTCCGGAATATATAACACCAGTACAATTGACTGTTTTACGGTTATTTCATTAAAACCTATACTTACAGTAAAATAAACACTGTTTTACTTGTATGTTTATATATATATATACATATATATATATATATATATATATATATATATATATATATATATATATATATATATATATATATATATATATATATATATATATATACAGAAACGTATTTATTTAAAACTCATACTTAATCAACTCTGGCTGTTATAAAAGTTTGAAAAATAAACTGACCGACAATTTTTAATCGAGTTTATTTAAAAAGTGGTCTTTAATAAATACATATGTTTTCAGTAAATATATTTACACTTGATATTAATGACTACAATATGTACAGGCTGGCTGTGATGTAAAAGGGGAAAAATGGTTACATTAACAAACCTGACAAATTACATTGGGTAATTAAATCGTCAATTGTGAAGCTCAAAATGGAAATCAATTTAAAGGTGTTATTTTTCATCGATAAATTCTTTTTCATTGTTGTTAATATTTTTACTTCCGGTTTCTGGATTCAATTCCTTTTGTTATTATATTTTATAATTTTTAAAGTAAAAAATTAAATAACTAAAAAACTATTTACGCGTAAATTACTTTGATCATTTTAAACTGTTATTTTTCTTTTAAGAAATCCATTTATCAAAATAAGCATATGTTTTAAATGAAAATAGTTCTATTTCAGTTTAATAGAATTTGAAAAATAAATAGAAGTTCATTTTTTTAAATTTGTTATTAACATTTGTAGTTGCCATTCGTTAACTGAATAGACTTTCATTCATTTTGGACGCTGAAAATATGCGCAGGAGGAATGCCCAACAATGAACTTAAATTAAACACGCCATTCCATCATCGAGTAAAAAAACCTCATCAGAAAGATGGAGTTGTGTTTGAATAGTCAGTAACTGGATGTAAGTAAAATAGACTAGAACTGAGCGGCAATCAAATCGCCGAACTGTCTCGAGAGATGAAATATGCCTGTTTATATCGAGTCAACAATTTAATTGATTAGTTAGCAAAACAAATGATTTGCATAAACGAACGCACCTCACTCTATTATCGGGTCTCTGTCGACAAGCGCTTTTTTATATTAGCCACTTTCCTGTCCCACTGCAGTGTTACAAGGGAGATAATTCACAGCGATTTTATGATAGTTGCTTCACCTTTTTTTAAAGAAAATTAAATTAAAATTTTAAAAAATTGTTAATGAATTAAATTCTGAATTTTAATAATTACATTTTACTAAAATCATAACATCATTAAATAAGTTTAGAGTAAGTAGATGATGATAGGTTGTGCAGATAAATAGAACAAGAAGTATTTCGTAATTCAAAAAAAAAAAATTTTGTTATTACGTTTACTGCGGGCGCAACACAATCTGGCCATCGTATCAACTAAAACATATTTACCCGTAAATAAAAAATATTAGAAAAAAACAAATAAATAAATGCTGTTAAAATAAAATTACAATAGTATATTATTCAAAAAGAAAAATTAAATCGATAATATTAAGGAATAAAAGTTAATATAACACCGCTCTTAGCTATTATTTCTACCCCTACCCCTTCTACACAAAAATAGATATTTAAATAGTAAATTGTATTTAAACAAATGTAACACTTTATCAGTTAAGTCAAATAGAAAATATTGAGAAAAAAAGCATTTCGTTATAGTTATATTCCATTTGCTGCGGGATATTAATAATTACTGCGTTATAAGCATATAACAATATTACTATACCGAACGTGTTTTAGAGGTTTGAAATGCCCACCATTTGATACAGTGGTCTTCCGCTGAATATATTATTGAACACGGTCACACAAATTATATCAGTGTTTAAGTTATGCCTCATCAAGTATAATTTTCTATAAAATTTACAAAAATATATATATAAAAAAATCAAAATAATTTGTTTTTGTCTTACTTCTCAACGCCAACATATTTCAATTTCTTGCATTGTGATAGCATTCTAACACCCCCTCTCTCTCCATATAAATATATATATATATATATATATATATATATATATATATATATATATATATATATATATATATTGATGGTACATATATTTTATTAGTTTTTGTAGATGTTAATCCGTTGAAACTCCAGTGTTTATAAAAAGTGCTCAATATCAAATAAAGTTGTTTAGTATACATTGTTTTATTAATACAAAAAATATTGGTTACATATGTGCATACATGTTCAAGCTATACTCTTAATAGATGGTCAAACTCTTCAGATCAAAAACGAGACAATGATAATAAGATTAGAAATCTTTCTTCTTAAGTATATTTTTCTAGGATATGATGTGTTTAAAATTCAACGGTCAAGCTTAATATCAAATTACATTTTTTACTCGTTTGCATTTTCAATTATTTTTATCTTTGTATTTTCTTATTCTTTTATTGTTTTATTTTAGTATTATTATTTGACCAGACTTCCGTTTATGATCCGATTTATTTTGTATGTATCGTCTTTCACTTTACTCTTTAATTCCTGTTCTAAAATAAAGTTTGATCAATTCTAAGAATCTTCGCTAGCGTAATTTAGTCCACATAAAATTAACACACAATACCATAACCTACCTACACACATGTTAATGTATCAATATTTCACCCTATATACACACATACATCTACAAAAATAACAACATATACATATCTACATCTACATACTCCGATCTCTATATGAACCACATAAACGCGCACTTTCGCACACACAAGTACACACATTGTATGCACACATACATATATACACACATAAATATAAATATTTATATATGCATACATACATGTACATAACTACATGCACCCATACATTCATTACTTGAATTATTAACTAATCCCATCCCAGTAAACATGCATCTATATTGATATATATATATATATAAATATATATATATTAATATATATAAATATATATATAATGTATATATATGTATATATTAATATATATATATATAATGATATGTATAATTATATATACATATGAATAATAAATGAATGTGTATATATATACATAAATATATATAAATATATATGTGTATATATATGTATATGTATATGTATAAATACATATATATATACATATATATATATTAATTTTATGCGTACATAAAAGTAATCCATGGACACGTGTTTCTGGCTTACAGCCGTCATCAGCATGGCTTACTTACACAACCCTCGATGTTGATGTATATAGTCAAGCGTTCTACCACTGGGCCAAGACGCTCTGTGTAGAAATATGTACGATTTTTATCACCCAAGTATTTAATGTATTTCTATGTAATTATTTGTATAGGTAATTTTACAGCTCGTTGTTATTGAGCTTACTATTATTTCAATTGTTTCACTTTCTGAGTGATTAAGATGCAATATCCTACATTATTAGTCGTCCTAAACTTCAAAGGCCGTATTTTTCGTTAATATGTATATATATATATATATATATATATATATATATATATATATATATATATATATATATATATATATATAGATATATATATATATATATATAAATATATATATGTATATATATATATATATATTCATGATCACGTGTAATCCATGATGACAGCTGTGAGCCAGAAACACGAGTCCATGGATTACTTTTATGTACGTATAAAATTAATAAAAAATTAATATATATATATATATATATATATATATATATATATATATGTATATATATATATATATATATATATATATATATATATATAAAGTTTAAGACGACTAATAATTCAGTTTCATGCATCTTAATCACTTAGGAAGTGAAACAATTAAAATAATAGTAAGCTCAATAACAACTAGCTGAAAATAACCTATGAAAATAATTATATAGAAATACAACATATTTATATATATATTTATATATATATATATATATATATTAATATTTATATAAACAAATATATGAATATATATGTATTAATATGTATGCATCTACATATACATATATATATGAATATATGTATTAATATATATATAAATATATATATATATAAAAATATTAATATATATATATAAATATATATATAAATATATATATAAATATAAATATATATATATATATAATATATGATGTATATATATAAATAAATATATATATTTATATATAGAAATATATATATATATCGAAATATATACATATATATATATGCATATATATACATAAATATATATATATATATATGAATATCTATATTCAATATTTTTTATGTAATTTCATACCATATCAATTTTATGAAGGACAGATTCACATTACTTTATTTATTCAGCATACAATTGTTTCAACTTACATAAATATATTTGTAAAGCTCTCCTGTGCATTTATTCTGTAGTGTGGTTATCCAAAGTACTAATCATATAAAACAAAGAACTAACTATGAAAACATGAGGAGCCTATATTACAATCAGTACTATTTTGTTTTCTTCTGAATTGACCTATAATCTTAAGATATCTTAGTAGTTATATATACGTGTCCTATGCATTTCGCTGTTAGTATTTTAATCATTAATCATCAGCTAAAATATTGATCTAAATACAATTGAATCAAGACATATTTTCACTAACCGTCTTGTTGTATTTCGCATAATTGTTACTTTTATTTTCGGGTTTAAGCCATCGATTGTTTTAATTTAACATTTCCTATCTTACATTATACTATTTTCGGAGATAAAAGTATGTCTTAATACTTAATATATATATATATATATATATATATATATATATATATATATATATATATATATATATATATATATATTATATATATATAAATATA
>OY744535.1:90695448-90842948 GCA_963556195.1 Sepiola atlantica
TTTGTTTATATCTTTGTCCAAACGTGTAAAGAGAAAAACAACATTACGTCGAACCCTGACTGATTCCGTAGTTCTTTTATTGCATCCTTATTGTTTTGATACTATGGATATTTACAGACTAAACATAGCATTAAAAGACCTTCCTAAAAACTGTTATTGTAATATATTTTAAATATTGACTGTCCCGTCAAGAGACAGCATACCGAATCAGGTGTTTTGTTGAGTGAAGTCGGAAATGAAGACACGTACGACAGCGGAAACTAGAAGATAGATTCATATTAACAGACCAATCTATTCGGCACGTTACGTTTACTTCTTCCTTATCTTATTCGTAACAACTTATATTGAAGAAAACGACACAGAACAAAGTCATCTGTAAATATAAAAAGGAAAACTTTATTTCGTATGCGCATGAATACAGCGAGACAAGTAAACTTCATATTTTGATGACACAACAGAAGAAACTGTATAAACAATCGAATCAATTATAAGTAAATTAGATTTTCTACATTTTTATCAACTGATGAAACTGAAACAATACGACTACAAAAAATATATATGATCGTTAAATTCCGGTCCAAAGATTTTGAATTAAATATAAACCCACTCTATTTCCATTAAGAATGTCTCAGAGATATAACACTATGAAGTAATCACTTTTGCAACCCGGAGCTATTTTTAAATAACTACGCTTTCACATGACTATAAGATGTATCTTATGCTTTACTTAAAACATATTCGAGAAAATATGACCAGAATTCAACTTATATCCGTGTAATATTTGCTAATCAACTAATTCAAGTAGAGTTTCTTTTCTGTGAATAAACTACAAACCGGACTCGAATTATAGGAATCGATTGCTCTTAAAGAATGTGAAATGTATCGTGTACTCAATGCTATTCAGAATAAATTCAGAAAAATTATATGAACAAAAATTGAAGATTCAGTGTGAATATATTTCATTCAGAATTTATAAATATTTTTAGTTAAAAACAGAAAAAAAGATTTTTTTTGCCTTCCCCAAAGAAATTTTTTTTTCCATCCTCCCACATACTTAGAAATATTTTTAATTTACGTACCCATTGCCGCCACGGTGAAAATGCTAAATAGGTACCTATCGCCGCCCCAGTGCGAATGGTAAATACGTTTATATCACCGCTAAAAATTTCCCCGACCCCCCCAATCTCTCCAGGCCCCCCACTTTTTTTACTCTCCCTCAACCCTGAGAAATATTTTTAGTTCAAAAACTCAAAAAATAAAAATTTGTCCAGGCCCTCTAAAAAGTTTGTCCTGACCCCTAAAAATTTCCCCGACCACCCAATCTCTCCAGACCCACCCAACCTTTTTTACTCTCTCCCAGCCATGAGAAATATTTTTATTTCAAAAATTAAAAAAATTAGAAAATTTGGCCCGACCTTTATAAAGTTTGTCCTGACATCTAAACATTTCCCGACCACCCCCCAATCTCTCCAGGCCCCTCCCAAACTTTTTTTACTCTCCCACAACCCTGAGAAATGTTTTAAGTTAAAAAAAAAGTTGGCCTGACCCCTAAAAAATTTGACCCGACCCCTAAAATTTTCCCCGACCCCCTAATCTCTCCAGCCACCCTCAACTTTTTTTTTACTCTCCCACAACCGTGATAAATATTTTAAGTTAAAAACAATGAAAAAATTTGGCCTGACCCCTTAAAAGTTCGGCCCGACCCCTAAAATTTTACCCGTCCCCTAAATCTCTCCAGCCCAACTTTTGTTTTTACTCTCGCCTAACCCTGAGAAATATTTTGAGTTAAAAAAATAAAATAATAAAAAAAATTTGGCCCGACCCCTAAAATGTTTGTCATGACCCCTAAAAATTTCCCCGACCCCCGAATCTCTCAAGCCCCCTCACTTTTTGTTTTTACTCTCTCCCGACCCTGAGAAATATTTGTAGTTCAAAAAATACAAAAATTAAAAAATTTGGCCCGACCTTTATAAAGTTTGTCCTGACCCCTAAACATTTCCCAGACACCCCAATCTCTCCAGGCCCCTCCCCAACTTTTTCTACTCTCCCACAACCCTGAGAAATGTTTTAAGTTAAAAATAAAAAATTGGGGCTGACCCTTAAAAATTTCCTCGACCCCCTAATTTCTCCAGCCCACCTAAACTTTTTTTTTACTCTCCCACAACCGTGAGAAATATTTAAAGTTAAAAAAAAATGAAAAAAAATTCGCCCGACCTCTAAAAGGTTCGGCCCGACCCCTAAAATTTTACCCGTCCCCTCAATCTCTCCAGCCCAACTTTTGTTTTTACTGTCGCCCAAACCTGAGAAATATTTTTAGTTCAAAAAATAAAAACAATTGTCAAGACACCTAATATTTCCCCCGACCCCTCAATCTCTCCAGCCCCGCATCCCAACTAATTTTTCACTCTCCCCCAACCCTGGGAAATATTTTGAGTAAAAAAACAAAACAATTTGGCCTGACCCCTAAAAGGTTCGGCCTGACCCCTAAAATTTTCCCCGACCCCTCAATCTGTCCAGACCCCCATCCCAACTAATTTTTCACTCTTCCCCAACCCTGAGAAATATTTTGCGTTCAAAACAAAAAAAAACAAATAAATTTGGCCTGACCCCTAAAAAGTATTGCCGGACCCCTAAAATTTTCCCCGACCCCTCCATCTGTCCAGACCCCGATCTCAACTAATTTTTGACTCTTCCCCCAACCTGAGAAATATTCTGAGTTCAAAACAAAAACAAGAAATAAATTTGGACTGACCCCATCAAAATTGTGCCTGACCCCTTAAATTTTCCCCGACCCCTAATCTCTCCCTATTTTTTTCACTCTCCCACAACCCTGAGAAATATTTTAAGGTACAAGTCGAAATTATTTAACATGTATACAAATATTAGTGAAAACAGTGGTGGAGCATAATTATTTTTCTTCTTACTTTTCTTATTGAGACGTTATTTAACATTTATACAAATATTAGTGAAAACAATGGCGGAGCATAATTATTTCTCTTTTTACTTTACTGTTGTCGACCTTATTTAACATGTATACAAATATTAGTGAAAACAATGGCTGAGCATAATTATTTTCTTCTTACTTTACTTATTACGACGTTATTTAACATGTATAAAAATATTAGTGAAAACACTGGTAGAGCATAATTATTTCTGTTCTTACTTTACATATTTAGACATTATTTAACATGTATACAAATATTAGTCAAAACAATGGCGGAGCATAATAATGTCTCTTCTTACTTTACTTATTGAGACGTTATTTAACATGTATACCAATATAAGTGAAAACAATGGCGGAACATAATTATTTCTCTTCTTACTTCACTTATTGACACGTTATTTAACATGTATACACATATAAGTGAACACAATGGCGGAGCATAATGATGTCTCTTCTTATTTTACTTATTGACATTTTATTTAACATGTATACAAATATTAGTGAAAACAATGGCGGAGCATAATTATGTCTCTTCTTACTTTACTTATTGACACGTTATTAAACATGTATACAAATATTAGTGAAAACAATGGCGCAGCATAATTATTTCTCTTCTTGCTATTCTTATTGAGAGGTTGTTTAACATGTATACAAATATTAGTGAAAACAATGGCGGAGCATAATTATTTCTCTTCTTGCTATTCTTATTGAGACGTTATTTAATATGTATACAACTATAAGTGAAAACAGTGGTGGAGCATAATTATTTCTCTTCTTACTTTATTTATTGAGACGTTATGTAACATGTATACAAATATTAGTGAAAACAATGGCGGAGCATAATTAGTTCTTTTCATACTTTACTTATTGAGACGTTATTTAACATGTATACAAATATTAGTGAAAACAATGGCGGAGCATAATTATTTCTCTTCTTACGTTACTTAATTAGACGTTATTTAATATGTATACAAATATTAGTGAAAACCATGGCGGAGCATAATTTTTCTCTTCTTCCTTTACTTTTGTCGACGTTATTTAATATGTATACAAATATTAGTGAAAACAATGGTGGTGGATAATTATTTATTACTTTAATTTTACTGATACTACACTAACTTCACACCTCTCATACAGGAGAAGGTGATACATGGGAGGATGGTATCATGTCAACGGAAGAAATTTTGTTGGGATTAAGCAACGCTTGCTTCACTATAAACTCATGTTCAAAACAGTGTCGTTATTGATTAAACAACACTTGCGTCAATATAAACGCATGTTTCAAAAAGTGCCGTTAGTAGTTAAGCAACCCTTGCTTCACTATGAACTCATGTTCAAAAAAAGTGCCGTAATGGATTAAGTAACCCTTGCTTCACTATAAACTCATGTTCAAAAAAGTGTCCTTATTGATTTAGCAACCCTTGCTTCACTATGGACTCATGTTTCGTTGCGATTAAGCAACCCTTGCTTCATTATAAAATCATGTTCAAAAAAGTGCCGTTAGGGATTTCTTCTGACGTCATTTCCTGTTAAAATCGTGACTTTCCATTATTTCTCAAATTATACATGATAGCATTGTTTTTTCTCAAATTAGTACTAAACAACGTTGAAAAAAGCCCCCCCCCTCGAAGAGTCAAGTTTTTTTCCGACACTCCCCCCATCCCCAAATTTCGCCTGACGCGCCGCTCCCCCAAATTTGGCGTGAGGCGCTCATACCGGCGAATGGCGATACCCCCCTAATTGGACCTGAAGCAGTCACACCGCCGCACTATCTCCACAAATCTCAAAAAGGAGGAGGTAATGCCTAGGAGGGTGGTATCATAACAACAGAACGGGGTAGGGGAGGAAGGGAAGGTAGAAAGGGGAGGAGTGAGAGGGAAAGACGGATTGTAGTGTGAGGGATTTTCTTCCCTACACTCTTTTCATCTGACGTTATTTCCTGTTAAAAGCGTGACTTTGCATATTTCTCAAATTATACATGATAGCATTGTTTTTTTTCTCAAATTAGTACTAAACAACGTTGAAAATCGAGAAAAAAGTCACACACCCCCCATTGGAGAAAAGTGCTCAGTCGACCCCCGAAGAGTCAGTTTTTTTTCCGGGTCTGAGATATTACACGTCCCAAGGCTGGCCGGTCATAATGATGTCAACCGTGTGACTGTTTGTTGGGTACTCTCGGAGGAGTATCTGGACATGCAAACAAACAGACAGACAGACAAACAGACATACAGACAACTGCCCTTTATATAGGAGAAACGTATAATTGAAGAAAAATCACGTGTGTAACATCTTTATATTCAAACTTATATTTCTCTCCCTCTCTCTATAGCCGTCTCTTTATATTTCTACCTTTCTCTTCCCTGGTCGCCCAATTTCACCGCTACTTACTCATTTTGCTTTTTGCGAAAGCTGTTTCTTCTTCACCATTTCTCCTACATTGCCCAGGGCAAAAGTATTACATATTTCTATAAAATTACAACCGCTGTCTGCGCCTTCTATATACGTACATATCCCCACCCTGGTGTGCATACTATATAGGTACATATCTCCGCCCTGGTGTTCATACTAAATACGTACCTGTCGCCGCCTTGGTGCACATACTATATACGGATCTATTGCAGCCATGGTGCAGACACTATATAAGTACCTATTGCCGCCCCAGTGTGCATACTACGTAAATACCTATTGCCGCGTCTGTGTGCATACTACATAAATACCTATTGCCGCCCCGGTGTGCATACTACATAAATACTTATAGCTGCCCCGGTTTGAATGCTAAATACGTACTTAATGCCGCCCCGGTGTGAATGCTAAATACATACTTATCACCGCCCGGTGCAAATGCTAAATATACACGTATCGCCGTTTTGGTGCGCATGCTATATACGTACTGATCGCCGCCCCGGAGCGTATGCTAAATATATACCTATCACCGCCATGGTGCGCATTCTATATACGTAATTATTGCCGCCCATATGTACATGCTATATACGTACCTATCGCCACCCCTATGCACTACTATACACGTACCTATTGCAACCCCAGTGCACGTACTATATATATACCTATCGCCTCCTCAGTGCACATACTATATTGTACCTATCGCCACCTCTGTGTGCATACTATATACTTACCTATCTCTGCAAGGGTGCACATATTATATATGTACCTATCTCCAGCCCAGTTGGTCTACCTAAGAACTCATAGTAATGCGCCCCTATCATGTAAAAAAAAATAATGTTTGCTCATGTTTTGTCACTATCCTAAATAAAATAACTCATATTGATGCACCCCTGTCGTATTAAAGAACAAAAATCAAGGTCATTTATGCAGTGTCACTATCATAAAAAAAACTCATATTAATGATCCCCTAAACAATTGGGACCGAGCCCTAAGATTTTCCCCGACCCCCAATCTCTCCAACCTTACCGCCACCAAATTTTTTTTACTGTCCCCCAACCCTGAGAAAGATTTTAATTTAGAAAAAAAAAATGGCCCGACCCCTTAAAAGTTCGCCCCGACCCCTAAAATTTTCCCCGACCCCTAAATCTCTCCAGCCCCCACCCCAACTTGCTTTTCACTCTCCCCCAACCCTGGGAAATATTTTAAGTTAAAAAAAAAGAAAAAAATTTGGCCCGACCCCTAAAAAGTTTGGCCCGACCCCTAAAATTTTCCCCGACCTCTCAATCTCTCTAGCCCCCCCCCAACTTGTTTTTCACTCTCCCAACCCTGAGAAATATTTTAAGTTAAAAAAAAAAGAAAAAATTTGGCCCGACCTCTAAAAGTTTCCCCGACCCCTAAATCTTTCCAGCCCCGCCCCAACTTCTTTTTAACTCTCCCCCAACCCTGAGAAATATTTTACGTTAAAAAAAAAGAAAAAATTTGGACCGAACCCTAAATAGGACGGTCTGACCCCTAAAATGTTCCCCTCCCTCCTCCCCCCCATCACTCTAACCCCACCCTCCGTATTTTTTTGAACTCTCCACCAACCCTGAGAAATATTTTAAGTTGACAGAAAAAAAAGAAAATTTCGCCCGACCCCTAAAAAATATGGCCTGACCCCTAAAATTTTCCCAGAACCCCAAATCTCTTCAGCCCCCATACTTTTTTTCACTCTCCCACAACCCTGAGAAATATTTTAAGTAAAAAAAAAAAAAAAAAAATTTGGCCCGACCCCTAAAATTTCCCCCGATCCCTTAATCTCTCCAGCCCCTCCCCAACTTTTTTTCACTCTCCGACAACCCTGAGAAATATTTTAAGTTAAAAAAAGAAGAAAAAAAATTTTGGCCCCACCCCTAAAAAATTTAGCCCAACCCCTAAAATTTGGCCCAAACCCTAAAATTTTACCCGACCCCATCCACCCATCTCTCCAAGCACACTGAATTTCTTTTTCACTCTCCCACAACCCTGAGAAATATTTTAAGTTCAAAAAACAACAAAAATTTGGCCCGAACCCTAAAAAATTTGGGCTGACCCCTAAAATTTTCCCCGACCCCCTAATCTCTTCAGCCCACCCCTACTTTGTTTAACTCTCCCACAACCCTGTGAAATATTTTAAGTAAAAAAATAAATAAATAAAATTTGGCACGACCCCTAAAATTTTCCCCAATCGCTTAATCTCTCCAGCCCCTCCCCAAATGTTTTTTTACACTCTCCAACAACCCTGAGAAATATTTTAAGTTCAAAAAAAAAGAAAAAAAAAATTTGGCTCGACCCCTAAAAAATTTTGTCCAACCCCTTAAATTTTCCCCGACCCCATCCACCCATCTCTCCAACCACACTGAATTTCTTTTTAACTCTCCCCCAACCCTGAGAAATATTTTAAGTTAAGAAAAAATAAAAATAAAAATAAAAATTTGGCTTGACCCTTAAAATTTTCCCGAACCCCTAATCTCTCCAGCCCCCCCCCCAACTTTTTTTCACTCTCCCACAATCCTGAGAAATATTTTAAGTTATAAAAGAACAAAAAAAATTTGGCCCGACCTCTAAAAAATTTGGCCTGACCACTAAAATTTTCCCCGACCCCTTAATCTCTGCAGCCCCCCCAAAAAACTTTTTTTCACTCTCCCACAACCCTGAGAAATATTTAAAGTTCAAAAAAAGAAAAAAAAATTCATCCCGACCCCTAAAATGTTTGTCATGACCCCTAAAAATTTCCCCGACCCCCGAATCTCTCAAGCCCCCTCACTTTTTGTTTTTACTCTCTCCCGACCCTGAGAAATATTTGTAGTTCAAAAAATACAAAAATTAAAAAATTTGGCCCGACCTTTATAAAGTTTGTCCTGACCCCTAAACATTTCCCAGACACCCCAATCTCTCCAGGCCCCTCCCCAACTTTTTCTACTCTCCCACAACCCTGAGAAATGTTTTAAGTTAAAAATAAAAAATTGGGGCTGACCCTTAAAAATTTCCTCGACCCCCTAATTTCTCCAGCCCACCTAAACTTTTTTTTTACTCTCCCACAACCGTGAGAAATATTTAAAGTTAAAAAAAAATGAAAAAAAATTCGCCCGACCTCTAAAAGGTTCGGCCCGACCCCTAAAATTTTACCCGTCCCCTCAATCTCTCCAGCCCAACTTTTGTTTTTACTGTCGCCCAAACCTGAGAAATATTTTTAGTTCAAAAAATAAAAACAATTGTCAAGACACCTAATATTTCCCCCGACCCCTCAATCTCTCCAGCCCCGCATCCCAACTAATTTTTCACTCTCCCCCAACCCTGGGAAATATTTTGAGTAAAAAAACAAAACAATTTGGCCTGACCCCTAAAAGGTTCGGCCTGACCCCTAAAATTTTCCCCGACCCCTCAATCTGTCCAGACCCCCATCCCAACTAATTTTTCACTCTTCCCCAACCCTGAGAAATATTTTGCGTTCAAAACAAAAAAAAACAAATAAATTTGGCCTGACCCCTAAAAAGTATTGCCGGACCCCTAAAATTTTCCCCGACCCCTCCATCTGTCCAGACCCCGATCTCAACTAATTTTTGACTCTTCCCCCAACCTGAGAAATATTCTGAGTTCAAAACAAAAACAAGAAATAAATTTGGACTGACCCCATCAAAATTGTGCCTGACCCCTTAAATTTTCCCCGACCCCTAATCTCTCCCTATTTTTTTCACTCTCCCACAACCCTGAGAAATATTTTAAGGTACAAGTCGAAATTATTTAACATGTATACAAATATTAGTGAAAACAGTGGTGGAGCATAATTATTTTTCTTCTTACTTTTCTTATTGAGACGTTATTTAACATTTATACAAATATTAGTGAAAACAATGGCGGAGCATAATTATTTCTCTTTTTACTTTACTGTTGTCGACCTTATTTAACATGTATACAAATATTAGTGAAAACAATGGCTGAGCATAATTATTTTCTTCTTACTTTACTTATTACGACGTTATTTAACATGTATAAAAATATTAGTGAAAACACTGGTAGAGCATAATTATTTCTGTTCTTACTTTACATATTTAGACATTATTTAACATGTATACAAATATTAGTCAAAACAATGGCGGAGCATAATAATGTCTCTTCTTACTTTACTTATTGAGACGTTATTTAACATGTATACCAATATAAGTGAAAACAATGGCGGAACATAATTATTTCTCTTCTTACTTCACTTATTGACACGTTATTTAACATGTATACACATATAAGTGAACACAATGGCGGAGCATAATGATGTCTCTTCTTATTTTACTTATTGACATTTTATTTAACATGTATACAAATATTAGTGAAAACAATGGCGGAGCATAATTATGTCTCTTCTTACTTTACTTATTGACACGTTATTAAACATGTATACAAATATTAGTGAAAACAATGGCGCAGCATAATTATTTCTCTTCTTGCTATTCTTATTGAGAGGTTGTTTAACATGTATACAAATATTAGTGAAAACAATGGCGGAGCATAATTATTTCTCTTCTTGCTATTCTTATTGAGACGTTATTTAATATGTATACAACTATAAGTGAAAACAAATTTTCCCCGGCCCCCTAATCTCTCCAGCAACCCCCAACTTTCTTTTCACTCTCCCACAACCCTGAGAAATAGTTTAAGTTAAAAAAAGAAAAATAATTTGGCCCGAACCACCAATATTTCTAGGGACCGTTATATTTAAGAAGCACCAACATCCCTGGAGGGCCGTCATACTGTAGAAGCACCTATATTTTTAGAGACTTACACTTTAGAGGCACCGACATTCCTTTGGACCGTTATACTTTAGAAGCACCAATATTTCTAGGGACCGTTATACTTTAGAAGCACTTTACTTATTGAGACCTTATTTAATATGTATAAAAATATTAGTGTGTACAGTAGTGGAGCATAATTATTTCTCTTACTTTACTTATTGAATCGTTATTTAACATGTATACAAATATTAGTGAAAACAGTGGTGGAGCATAATTATTTCACTTTTCTTATTGAGACGTTATTTAATATGTATACAGATATTAGTGAAAACAATGGCGGAGCATAATTATTTATTTGTTTAATTTCACTAATTGAGACATTATTAAATATGTATACTTAATATTAGTAAAAACAATGGCGGCGCATAATCATGTATTACTTTAATTTAACTGATTGTGACGTTATTTAATATTTATACAAATATTAGTGAAAACAATGGCAGAGCATAATTATGTATTCTTTTAATTTCACTGATTGAGACGTTATTAAATATGTATACAAATATTAGTGAAAACAATGGCGGAGCATAAATATGTATTCCTTTAATTTCACTGATTGAGACATTATTAAATATGTATGAAAATATTAGTGAAAACAAATGCGGAGCATAATTATTTATTCCTTTAATATCACTGATTGAGACGTTATTTTATGTGTATACAAATATTAGTGAAAACAATGGCGGAGCATAATTATTTATTCCTATGTAAATATTAGTGAAAACAATGGCGGAGCATAATTATTCATTTGTTATTTAATAGGTATACAAATATTAGTGAAAACAATGGCGGAGTATAATTATTGACTCTTTTAATTTCACTGATTATTAAATATGTATACAAATATTAGTGAAAACAATGGCGGAGCATAATTATTCATTCGTATAATTTCACTGATTGAGACGTTATTTAATATTTATGCAAATATTAGTGAAAGCAATAGCGGAGCATAATTATGTATTCTTTTAATTTCACTGATTGAGATGTTATTAAATATGTATACAAATATTTGTGAAAACAATGGCGGAGCATAATTATTTATTCTTTTAATTTCACTGATTGAGATGTTATTAAATATGTATGCAAATATTAGTGAAAACAATGACGGAGCATAATTATTCATTCGTTTAATTTCACTGATGTAGACGTTATTTAATATATATACAAATATTAGTGAAACCAATAGCGGAGCATAATTATTTATCTCTTTAATTTCACTGATTGAGTCGTTATTTAATATGTATACAAATATTTGTGAAAACAATGGCAGAGCATAATTATTTATTCCTTTAATGTCACTGATTGAGACATTATTTAATATGTATACAAACATCATTTATTCCTTATATGTCACTGATTGAGACGTTATTTAATATGTATGAAAACAATGGCGGAGCTGAATTATTTATTCCTTTAATGTCACTGATTGGGACGTTATTTAATATGTATGAAAACAAAGTTTTAATAAACAGTGAAATAATTTTAGACACACTGCCATTATTATCTATAATGAAGATTATTTTTATGATTTATATTATAAAAGAGGAAAAAAGAAACACGAGAAGGGGAACAAAGATGACTCACTTCATAACTTTTTCTTCTTTCTCTATGAGGATGTTTCCCCTTTTCCAAACGCGTATTGAGAAAAAAAGGTAAAATAAAATTACCAAAACGTCTTTCAGTCGACACTTTTCAAGGTAATCGTCGACTATGAGGGGGGAATCACGATTAAAAACGTGGTCAAAAGACCATAAATAATTATCGAGGGTATTAAAAAGAAAATTATAAAAACGAAAAATGGAAAGAGACATTCTTAACGTATACTCATGAGTTCTAAGTTATGGGTGTACTCTTTTTGTTTGCACAGAGACGGTTGTCGTAAATTTATAGCAACCGCTTCGAGAATTTTTAAATGCGATTTCGAACGAGCTCTGTGCAAAATAGAGAATGCTTCATCCGAGTACCCCCCAGTGCAAACTTGGCACTGTAATAAATGTTCACCAATGGCCGACTCGTGGGTTTGTAAACGCCCGGATGTCGGCAACTGCCTGAACCTACGTATCGAAGGGAGATATGCACGGAAATTCTTACCTCTAAACGGTGGATGGAACGCCCCACCTAGTCAGCCTCGCACTGACCGTGAAAGCGATAAACGACCATGTTATATTGAATGGTGGATACCATCCTTCCGAAAAGAGGCAAATGCGCTTTTAGTCCTAAAAACCGTTCGAACTTTACTTGCAAAAAAGCAACGTGACACGGCTGAAGAAATTTTATGTGATAACTCCTGGCTTTTAATAACAATCCATGGGAGCTTCACATAAACGGGGCATTTTGGGGGCCAAACAAGCCTCCGCCTTTAAAGGCGGCGATTTTGTATATATATATATAGAGAGAGAGAGAGAGCAAGCTACCATTTCTTTATATATATATATATATATATATATATATATATATATATATATATATATATATATATATATATATATATATATATATATATATATGTATGTATGAGAGAGAGAGAGAACAGTGTTAAAATAAATACTGAAAATATATATACGTAATTACATCATTTTATAATATTATATTATATGTAACTAGAATGGTTAAAATACATTCATAAAATGAAATGTCGTAAAGACAGAATGTATTAAAATATAGAAATGGAAATACAATTAAACACAGGAAAAAATAAAAACAAAAAACAAACGAGAGATTGACCGGTTTTATTGGGATCAATAAACGCCTTCAGAAAAAATTAAGATTTAAAGTTTATTAAAAAAACATAAGAAAGAAGACGTTAAATGCGATGTTATTTAGAACGTTGTAACTATTTCAAAAAATATGCAGCGCGTGCGAAAATGCGTTAATTGAGAAAAGGCAAGAGGAAGATGAAAAACGAAATGATAAATGGAAACATGGAAGAAATGCTGTAAAAATATTTTGCAATATTTTGCAATTCGATGCTCTTTGTGTTTGGTCTTCGAGACCTCACTCGGCGTGATTGGTCTTGTGGGCAAACGTAAATACTCGCGTATATGTTCCCTCGGTATCGATAACCTGAAACGTTGAATAACAACAGCGGTCACTGCAGCAGGCCGTGATCAGCTGTAACGCGTCTAAAATGAATTCTCATAGCGAATTGATGTTGCCCGTACTGAAGCTTATTGCAACATTCAACACATTTACGACATGCAAAAGTGATTGGGAATCGAATACTTGTGACTTGGCTCAAGTTTTCTTTTCCTGTTACATCTTAGAATATTGCCTCATGCAATCAGTTCATTCGTGTTTTGGCTTTCTAAATAAACGACCCAAATCAACTATTAATTGCAGATTTGCATGTTTTTTTTAATAGTGTTCTGCATAATTGAAAATATCAGACATAACTTTATCTATTTCGACTTACACATTTTACCTGATGTCAATTTCGGGTTTTGAACAATCATTTTGGGGGGGTCGTGGAACAAAGTATAATTAGGAAATATATCGATTACTTACATGATGTAAATATTATCAGAAAGTCATTGTCATTGTTATTATTAGAAAAATAATATATTAAAGTAAAAATCCACAAAAATCTGACGTAGAAATCGCCATGTGACATAACTGAAACATAATAAATATTATTCTTTACAGATTTTCAACAATTTTTTCTGAAATCTGAATTTTTAGTGTATAGAAATTAGTTAGTATTACATCCTCTAAGTACACTTTCGTTTATTTATTTCTATACATTAGCATGTTACTCGGTTTGTATATCCCTTACACACCTTGTCGTGAAAGTACAGAAAGATGTCTTGATGATGTAAATTGATACGTAATAAGTATGTACTGAGTAACTGAAAGACTATTTCATACGCTGTAGAAACATATCCTCATCTGCTCGCATGGAAATGTACTTGTAAATCTTATATGTATTTTTGTGTTTTTAAACAAACATTAATATTTTTTACAGAATCTGATGCAAATATATTGCGCGTGGGTGGATATTTCAGTTGTATATGAATGTTGTTTGAAAGAAAATAAATCCGCAAATCAATATTTTGCTTATCATAGCCAATTATGCCATTCTCCAGCAGGAAATATTCGGCTTTTCATTACAACAAAATAAAATAAAACCAAATTACCTTTCAAAAATATCAATATTCAATTAGCATAATTCATATATTTATCTCTTTTATATTTACCTCTCTGCTTCTAAACTTCTTTTCTTTCTTATTCTTGAAGTATATATAGATATACTTATATATATATATATATATATATATATATATATATATATATATATATGCATACGTATATACATGTGTGTTTGTTTCAAACTGTAGACTGCTTGATAGGCATAGATATAAATGTGTGCATTGTTTAATAGCTTCTGCCTTTATACAAGTTACATTAAGTGTGTGTAGTGGTTTTGTTCTCCTAAATCTTTCATGTTAACGGTTGGAAGACGATATGATTTAGTAAATAACAAAATATCAATCAATGTCGAATTGGATTTCTCTGTATATTATTATCCAAAATAAATATAGTGTGCGTTTACAAACCTAATTGAGCCATTTTGTGTGTATTCATCATAAACTACATAACTATATCTCCGTGCGTGCGTTTTAGGCAGGATGTTTTATTAAAGCAAATGTTATTAAATAACACTGCTTTTTTATTATATGAGAATTTTTTCGATTTTCTTTTGACCTATGAGTTTTCGTTTCTTACAGAATTCAATAATTTATTCCCGACTACTAAAGCATCTTTCCGAACTCAATGAAATCTATGATCGCTTTAATAATTTTTTTCAACTTGTAGAATTGCTATATTTAATTCGTGATTGCCAATTGTCGTCTGCCTCAATCTGATTGTCTAAGCGTCTCGGTACCGACCCGTGGTTTACGTGAACTGTCGAAAAGTGCCGACGAAACGTTGGTTTCAGCACGGGTCGTAAACTGCAGTAGTACTATATATATATATATATATTAATATTAGAAATTATTTCTAACGGTATTTCATGTATTGTGCTGTGTGTTTTATACTAATCAATTCCGATCTGATTTTTGCCACTTCTGTTAGCTCAGATAATAAGACAGTCGACGTCACTGGTCTCGTTGGAATCGACCCGACACTCAAGTTTCGAATTTCGGTATTTTCTTTTATTTAGTTATATTTCCCGCGAACAGATTAGCATGTAAAAGCAGCATAATACATTACACACACACACACACACACACACACACATATATATATATATATATATATATATATATATATATATATATATATATATATATATATATAGTCCTGCACAAAACAGCTGTAGTGTCGTTTTATGACTCATCAGTGGGGTCAGACGTAGTAAACGGGTCGACATCGAGATTCGAAACTTGGATGCTAGGCAACGTCTAACCACTACCTGAAATTTTAACACTTATCGAACACCTTAGGGTTTAAATCACTATAATTTATTGTTGAGACGCCTTCATGTGATATTGAGTCTTTAGTTGATAAGGTCTGCTGTCTTAATCTGGTTCTGTTCCCATTTTGAAAGTTTTGTTTTCTTGTTGTATATATATATAATTTTGATATTACTGTTTATATATATATATATATATATATATATATATATATATAAATATATGTCATGTCATGTTATAAAATCTGATGTATATATATATATTAATATATATATATATATATATATATATATATATATATATTGTTTTAGCTTTTACTTCAATAGTGCTTAATACATTGGTTAACCTTAGCAGTAATACAAAATGTACTTATGACAAGTGAAATTAGATAAGCAGAAATGTTTGTACAACCGTTTCTGAGTATCATACTTTCCATAAGTATATATTTCTACTCTTGTATAATAAATCAGCTCATTTTGAAAATTGGTTAGTGTTCGCTAATGGGCCGGGAGGTTACAGTACCATCCTCGGTCGTGTCATATAAAAATAATGGTACTTGGTGCCTCCTTCCTTAAACCAGCAGTATAATACGGTGAGGATCAAATTATGTAAGTAAAGTAATTATTAGTAAGGAGTGTCGCCCCTCCCCTTAACACCTCAGTGTAAAAGCTAATGAATAGAAAGGCTTAGTGTTGCTCTCGACTATAGATTAACATTTTACTTACTTACTCTATAAAATTATTTTGAAAGTTATGGTCCGCTGAGTCATTCCTAAATCCTCAAAATTGTTTGCCAAATCAAATCGTGAACTCCGCTTCACCATTACTTTCTGTGATAAAAATAATTAAAAGGGTTTGTATTCTAAATAGTTGTTCTTCCGATAACTTTGTAATCTAACAAATCGCGATTCTGTATCTGTTAAGACTATCCAGCCGATTTAAGCAAGCCAATGGAAAATGGTGTATAATTTAGCAATGTGCAGCCTTGTATCCCGGAAATAAGAATATGACAGTTTGTTCGAAATAGATGCTGATATAAGTTTGCAGTAAATTCTTTTTAACAATTAATTAAACCACGTGTTCTTATCTGCACATGTGTCGATAGTATTCGGTTTAGTCCACATTTCCTTGTGCGTTTTGTGAGCGATTACATGGTTTTTCCCTCAAGCACTCTTTTCTTTAGATATTTGCAACATACGAATGACGATAGATCTGCTAAACACAACACCAGAAGAAATAAAACTTATTACTGTTTCTCTCTGAAACGTACTCTAATAACGACAGGAATGTATTTCTGATTGAGAATGTTTCTGCTTCATCGTATTACAGCCTGTGTCATTCAGGACGTATACTTCTTAACCTCAGATAACCCTGTGAATCTCAGGGGATGATAGGAATTCCTTCTAGCGTGTAGAAGGTACTTAAATATGAATAGTGTGTGCGATGCTACGCAACATCAACGGTTACATTTGCGTCAAAACATATATTCACTTTTCTTCACGTGCACATCCGTACATATACTACATTTTTCTTCATATTGCATGTTTCATCACAACATGTATGTATGTATGTATGTATGTATTTAAATCTACATAACGATGGACATACATTCAAATAAAGCTTACCTTACATCTGCACGGATCCGAATTTACACACGCATACAATCACATATACTTCTGTACAAGTATGAAAATACATGCGTATTTAACATCCACCATCTAGTAAAACACAGATGAGCGCATTGAAAAACGGATTAACCAAACTCCTTTACATATAAATACAGACATTCATATCAGAAAACCTATCTGCATACGCACTCTCTCAATAAATAAGATAATATATTTACATAATGTATGATTACCTATCTTTTCACACCATTTATAATTTGCGGGTGAGTCTCTTTATCGAATCATATTAGCCCAGTTATCGGTGCCTTGCGTTTAAATAACCTATAGATCTGTTACCTGATGTAGATACAATATCAGCCTGTCAACAATATTATAGCAGCTAGACGCTTTATATGATAATTATATACTCAAAATAAATGTTCATTCAATCATTTTAATTTTAACTGTTATTTCAAATATTTTATTTTTTAAAATAAAATATTTGAAATAAAAGGTTTGTTTAAAATATAATTTTTTCAAATACTTTCAAACAATATTCGCAGGGCTTTAAATGATCAAGTGTAGAAGAACATATCAATATTCGAACAAGTGTAGACGAACATATCCATACTCGACTAAGTGTAGACGATCTTAATTATACTCGAACAAGTGTAGACTAACATATCAATACTTGAATAAGAAATGTATATGCAATGTGAAATTAGATTGAATGTGAACATGTAAATTTAAATACGGCACACCGGTGGGGTAATCCTAGAAGGGTGATTGCAAAAGAACACTGTTCGTCAGAAGGGAAAAGCTGAAATGGTGTTAACAAGAACATGTGATGCACATTTATATGATGAATAAATGCAATTTTGTGTCAGAAATCGTTAAAAAGCTTAAGCAGAGCTACTAAACTCATAAACACATTTATAACATTTCAGGATCACATATCTATCTTGTAAACTACTATGTATGTAGCGTAAGTGAGCAACATAATGAGAGCGCCCCTTACACTAAAAGATGTCTAAAGTCTCCCTAGTTGCAGTGATACTGATAAGGACTAAATGACCTTAGAATGTAGGTTATTTATATCTCACATAAAAGCTGTTATCGAAGTTGAAGACTTGAATAGATGAAATTACAAAACAATGTATTCATTATTTATCCATATATATTCTTATCATCAGAATAGTTTTCAGTAAAAAAACAAATTTGCATATAAAGCTGTTGTGAAATACATTAATCACCCTGTGTGTGCATAAACATATTTGTATAATGGTGTGTTTTCTGAGAGGAGAAATGACAGTGCTCAATTACGTTGCCTCCCACACTCAGTGTTGATAACAGTTTACCCCAAAACTGAAATCGGAAAATATTTCTCGATAATTTAATGTTGGAGAGTCACTTATGTTTTTGTGTGTTTCCTTGAATTGTATTCTTCTATTTTCTATGGATTACCGGATTTAACTATGTTCTATTCGTATTTGGTTTTGCAAAAGATTGTTAAAAACGGAGATAATTCGTGAAAGAAATACACGATTATCTTCACTTGTCATTTTAAACTTCTCGACAGATTACGTTTTGTTTGACTTTATTTCATTGTAAATTGTTGCTTTATATTCATTATATGATTATTTTAGATAACATTATTTTAATATACCCTAATACATAAATTATGACCGATTTAAAAATGATATTTTATTAACCTCCTGTGAAATTTATGATCATTGTTTATTACATTAAAACTATTTCTTGAGTCTATTCAAACGTAAGATATGTTATTTTGTTCTAATTGTTATTCTTTCACTACTCTTATTTAATTTTCTATTTTAGCTGTTACATTAGAGGCCATGTTTGTCGCCCAATAAACACTTTTCAGAACATCGAGTGAAAAAATGATACACTTTGTATTCTTTACCATAACAGGAAGGATTTCTAGTACCTCTGTGAAACCACAGATATCGATGGCCGATCACAATTGCTGTATCATGTTATTTGTAATTATATATATATATATATATTTATATATATATACATATTTATATATATATATATATATATATATATATATATATATATATATATATATATATATATGGTTAATCAGAAAAAAACTCAAACTATTTTTAGAGCCATTTGAACTATAATTTCTTTCATCCTTGCAACGCGGCTCGCCAGGTTCTTTTCGATGGTTTTCACTTGTATACTGAAAGAATATTTACATCGTATTGCATTGAGCTCAATAACTCAAGATCTTTTATCAAAATGTGTATATATATATATAATGTTGGATCCGTGAAGTGTGTAGTATTTTTGATTTGAGATCTTGAGTAAGAGATCTCAATGTAATAAAGTATAAATATTCTCATCTTATCAGTATACGAGTGGAAATATATATATATATATATATATATATATATATATATATATATATATATATATATATATATATATATATATATATATATATATATTGGATCCGTAAAGGGTGAAGTATTTTTGATAACTCTTGAGTAAAAGAGCTTAATGCTATAAGGTTTCAATGTGTTACCTTTTGTCTTTTGCAGACACATATATATATATATATATATATATATGAAATAAGATTGATAAAAGAGATTACACAATGCGAGATTTCTTTTAAAATAAATGAAACATTTATTTTTTTATTTTAATCATATATTTCGCCATAAACATATCTTCTTCAGTGTGTACAGACATCTTCTAATTGTTTTTCATTGTCGAGATCTCGCGATGGGCGAAGCCGACGAGAAATTTCGATACTTCTCGATGGTAAAAGAGTGAGTCTGATTGATCGAAGAACGTTGTTGTTTAATAAATCAGTTGGACTACTTTTAAGCATCACCAAGTGTAAATTAATAAATCAGATAAACAAACGTGATGCGAAAAATTTTTAACAGTGAATGAAACGTTTATTTATTTATTTTAATCATATATTTTGACGGCGGTATCGTGATAACTCATCGGCTTCGCCAATCGAGAGATTTCTACAGTGAAAAAAAAAAGAAAAAAATGTCTGTACACACTAAAAATGATATTTATGTCGAAAAATATAATTCAAATAAAAAATAAATGTTTCATTTATTTTAAAAAATGTATTACATCGCATGATCTGGTTTTTAAATCTGCTTTTATAATTTTCCTTTGACGATGCTTAAAAGTAGCAAAACATAAATATATATATATATAAATATATATATATAAATATATATATATATATATATATATATATATATATATATATAGCTTGAAATTAAGAGAGATTTAACTCTATAAACGCTTAATCAGCAAGCGATACAGTGACATGATTTGACAACAGCAAATAAGTTAGAATCTCGTATTTACGTCGTAGTATTACTGCTCGGACTCAACAATCCTTGTTAAGTGGGCTATAATTAATATTTTTAAGGTAAATATTAATTGTTATTACCTACACACATCGAACCAGCAGGGAATACAGTGAAGAGAGGGGCAAGATTTGCAATATATATATATATATATATATATATATATATATATATATATATATATATATATATATATATATAATGCGTGTGTGTGAGTGTGGTGTGTGTAGAAAAAGGAACAGTTTTAAAAAATAAATACAGGATTGAATCTTAAAAAATTAGAGATTTTACAGGATTAATTTAAGAAATAGTGAAAGATTTTAACTTTATTGAATAACGGCAAAACATGAGAGCAAAAAGAACCAAAACGGGACTTTTTTTGGTACTTATTTAATTATTTGAAAAAAAAAGGTTGCAGCGCGTACGACAGAGACGTTTAAATACGGAAAAGGGGAGAAGGAAAAAAGAGAAACGAAAATAATGATGAGCATGGATGAATAGTGGTAAACACGAATAGTTATTTTTACCAAGATCAGAGTTTGTAACGCAGCGGCGAGATATATTGCATTGTTTCTGTGCTGTTTTTGCACGTTCGTTGATTCGAACGAAACTGGTACACTCTCTCGTTTTTTTTATAGTTTATCCCTGTATTTAATTTGTTTGCAAACATTCAATTTGTTTTGCAAACATCCTGCAATCACAGCATTTTATTTCATGGTATATCGTGAATTTTATCCTCATATATATATATATATATTTATATATATATATATATATATATATATATATATATATATATATATATATACTAATGATAATAGAATTAACGATAAGCGAAATATCGTAGTGATCTATCTCGATAAAAATTTCTCAATTAATATATATATATATATATATATATATATATATATATATATATATATATATATATATATATATATATATATATATATTAATTAATTTATACGTGCATACATAAAATCCGTGGAGACCTGTTTCTGGCTATAAGCGGTCATCATCATTACTACTATCGGCAGGGATGGAACCCTCGGTGTAATTGTCTATAGTGTGGTCCTTTATCACCAGGTCGAGACGCCTTGTCCGATGTACTAGTTTTATCGCCTATGATGTTATGAAGCTTTTACTTTTGTTTTTACTGGAGATGGAACACCAGAAATTCGTGTTCATGATAATGATGCGCATTGTAAAGTCGCACGTACTTGCTCATGCATAGTCTAAAAGCATTATAATAGCATAAATATAATATACATATAATAATATACATACAATATATATATAACAACATACATATAATATAAAAGATGTACGAAAATTGGAGTCAATTCTGTTTAAGCTTTAGAAAGGAGTTTTAATTGTTATAAATAACAACTGACTGAAACGTTACACCAGTTATGATTTCAAAGAGGTTCTTGGATTACAAATGACATTTGACAAGCGGTTTAATCTACACAACAGATAAAATACAGTAAAGGCAAACTACGTTTCTTCGTGCAACAAAATGGATATCAAAAACAATTATGTTAATTATACCGAGTATTCAATTTTCTGATTAATATATACAGCTGTGTGTCCGTGGCTTTCTATTGATTTCAGCTGCTTTGAACAAGACTTCGGGGCGTGCAACATCAGAGAGCAGAGAATAGTGCATCGATAATCGTGGAGACAGTTCTGGTCAAGTCTTTATAAAGACATATAGTAACGGTAGCGATCATGAGTAGAGTCGTATAAATCAGAAGGGGTGGAAAGAAAAAAGCAAGAGGATGAAAGTGAACATGTTTAAAGAAGTACTTTCTCATTTTTATAGTTTCTTGGTTCGATTCTTTTTAAAAAGATAAGCACATGTGTGTAGATAGTATTGCTTATGAAATGAACCTGAAAAAACTATATGAACGCTCGCACACACAGTTAGTTGCGCACAAATACGGACACACACAATATCTATATTTAATTATATATATATATATATATATATATATATATATATATATATATATATATATAGTCTTGGAAGTTTCTCAACCATTATAACTATATTATTATTTTTTTTTTAAAACCTTAAGTCCCAAGTCGTTCAGTGGAGAATTACTCATGTAAGTCAATTTAACTTTTACAGTTATTATATTAGTTTGCTTCTAACATTATATATATATATATATATATATATATATATATGTATATATATATAGATATATATATGTATATATATATATATATATATATATATATATATATATATATATATATATATATATATATATATATATGATTATTTTTATTAATACATACATGTACAAAATCTGCGACACTGGTATGTCGATGTTATTGACCAACAACTGTTCGAAACTGAGATCTCATCAGACGGAATTAAAATCCGATCCTTACCTAAGATCATATTTGGAAAAAATAAAAGGTGAAGAAGTAAAATGAAAGGAAAAAATTTAAAAAATTAATTTAGAAAGTCAGGAAGTAAGATTTGAGACCGATAGAAATCAAATCAAATAAAAAAAATAAAATATATACTTGTCGAGAAAAGAAAGGAGAGAAGAGAGGGAAGAGGGGGATTGGAGAAAAGGGAAAACTCAAAGCTAATGTATCGACGTGTCAATGTCGTGTTGATGCCTAAGTAGGCAGGAAGAGACAGTTTCAAGTTTGGCTTAGATTTAGGTGAGCGGTGTTGGCGAAGTTTTAAAACATTCAGATCTAATCTTATTGGGTTATTATTATTTTATTTTTAGGGTTTTACTGGTTTTTTTTTTAATTCTGACGTTTATTTTTATCATTGTTATTTATTTATTATTCTATTAATTTATTTATGCCAAGGACAGTAAAAATTGGGATATACAATTAATATAATTAAAATAATTAAAATAATTAAACATGTACTAAAGTTTACTAACATCATATGACGATGGTGATAGCGGCACCTGTGATAAAAATAATAGTAATACTACTACCACTACTACTAATTATAATAATAATGATAATAATAATAATCATAATAATAATAATAATACTAATAATAATAATAATAATAATAGGTAATAAGAATAATACTAGTAATTAAAATAATAATAGTAGTAATAAGTATAATAATGGTTATAATATTAATAATAATGATAATAATAATGATAATAATAGTGATAAAAGTAATAATCATGATGATAATAATAATAATAATGATAATAATAATAATAACAATAATAATAATAATAATAATAATAATAATAATAATAATAATAATAATAATGATAATAATAATGATAATAATAATGATAATAATAATAATAAATATGGTATAGACGAGGACGGTGATAGTGCTAATGGTAGTAATAAAGATAATAAGATTAATAATAGTAATAATAGTAATAATAGTTATAATCATGATGACTAAAATAAGTATAGTAATAATGCTCAATTATAAAAAAATATCAATGTAAATGTAAGAAGGAACAAAAACAGACAGCTATAAATATTTGAGAGTTCTGGAAGTAGACACCATAAAATCTACGGAAATGAACGATAAAATTAGAAATGAATAATTGCGAAGAACAAGGAAACTCTTAAAAACGAAATTATATAGCAGAAATTTAGTAAAAAGGAATAACCACCTGGGCAGTATCACTAATAAGATGCTATGGACAATTCATAAGCTAGACTAAAGAAGAACTCAGGCACATTTACCAAAGAACTAGAAACTTATGCACAACGTACTACACCCAAAGACGATACTAATCATCACAGCAAGGTACGCCTTCCTAACAAACCACTTGGAAAGCACAGAAACCAGAAACAAATAGACAAAGAAAGAAAAGTGGTAAAAAAAAACAACTACATGGACGCTTCATACAATTTACAAGAGAAGAAACCAACGAGAATAGCTGGGCATGGCTAAGAAAAGGACACTTGAACAGAGAAACTGAAGCTTTATTGACAGTAGCGCAGAATAATGCGATGAGGACTAACTACATTAAAGCTAAAATAAATAAAACCTAGGAAAACAAATAATGCAGAGTGCGTTGAAAAATGGACGAAACAGTAACTCACAATAAGTGAATGCAGAGAACTGAAAGGTATATGGAGCATGATGAGAGTCAATATAATACCAATAATCATAGGAGCACTAGGAACAGTTCTAAAAAAAGACGAAATTGGGATTAAAGGGATCATTGAGACCATACTAAGGTCGGCAATGATCAAAAGGCCTGAAATCTTAAGGAAAACCCTCGAATGCGGAAACTAACCCGTATAATCTACGAACGGTAACCAGCCACATGGAAGTTACAATAGTAAGAAAAAACCACGGGAAAGAACACAACCACGCGAACCAAGGAACAGAAACAACAGGAGATATAAACTGCGCCGAGCACTTTCCCGTCCCTCTTGTTTTTATGTATTGAAACTAATAAAATGTAAGTTTTCACCTAAGCTTTCAGTTTTAAAATTATTGCTACTGGGCAACACTGAGTTTCTACCCCACACACTTCCTTAGAAAATAATGAAATCTTTACTTGTTTTAATTTATCTGGCAACGCCAAGTTTCTTACCTTCCCTTCCCCTTTTATAATATAATGAAAATTATATTAATTTGAGTATATTCCCGGGCAACGCTTAGTTTATTGTCTTCCCCTTACCCATCAAGCATATACTACGTTGAATATGTACTAATGTGTTATTGCACACACCTGCTCTATATAGGATATTCAACACTGACGCTCGAGAAACTCAGGCCACGTTTTGTGATATACAATAGTATAACAAAATACAGTGAAAATCTTTCTCTCGAACAACATTTCGTTTAAAAACACCTGCTCTATGTAGGATTGCTCTATCTATGGTACTGATGACACCCGGTGAAGGCTAACAAAAAGCACATGCCTTATTATATTGAGCATTTAGATTAACTTAAACCACTTACCAAATAGAATATTTAATTATTAATATTATGGCTGCCGGGCAACGCAGAGTAAACAAAAGACAGAGAATTCTCTCCTCTGGGCAACGCTGCGTTTACTCACACCTGCTCTCTTCCTCTCTCTCTCTCTTCCTCTCTCTCTCTCTCTCTTTCTCTCTCTCTCTCTCTCTCTAGAATGTTCAGCATTTTATTACTATACGAACTTACATTTATTGCTCTCGTTTTTAGGATGCCTCCAGAGCGCTACTTAAACAAGTCAAATAAAATGCAAGATGCCTTCAGAACACAACTTAAACAATGCTTTCCGACTTTCTTACCGACTCCATTCGACGTGAAATGACGCTAAGAAACGTTAGATACAATACTAAAATAATGTCTCGAAGTAATGACTCATCATTTTCAAATTATTACATAATTACATTGAACTTTGATGAAAAATGACTAAAAAACTCGACCCCCTCCTGACGAAACTTTCCTCATATCCGCCTTGGTGGTGCATTTAAAGATTTGAAAATACTTACATTATCCTTGTCGGTTAATTTTACATATGAATATACTTTCAGATTTCATCTAGATACTCTAACTTTTTCTATAGAGCACACACACATACATTAGGTTTTAGAATTGTCTATATTAAGGAAGTGTATTTTCATTCAAGTAAAAAAATTATTGAATAACACTTACTTTACTTTATTTATGAGGCTTTTTATAATTAATTTTAATTTTCAAAAAAATCCATTTGGGCAGGGTTTACTTGTAGGGTGAAGTAAATTTGTCCTGGCGAACCGTTGTACAGAAAGACAACTGTATACAAGAAAATATGTCTGCTTAAATAATGCGCACGAATTATGTATTCATATCATCTGTCTCATCCTGATAAGTGTTCTAATTTAGTGCTTGATCTGCTTAATGAATTTAATTTATCGGTGGTTGTGTATTGATTAAGACAGTCGAGCTCTGAAATATATTATTGGAATTTTTTGCTGGACAGTTGGGATTAATAGTCGTTATAATAGAGCGGTAGTATTGCTACAGACATTTTGAAACGTGTATATATATATACATATATATATATATATATATATATATATATATATATATATATATATATGTGTGTGTGTGTGTGTGTGTGTGTGTGTGTCAATTAAAGGCTTTTGGTTTGACTATATCACAGCTCTTCAAAATACGATAAATACACGGCTGCTCACAACAGTATATGTAATCTAAATGCTTAAGTTAATCACTTTCAATGGCTCTATTCAATCATTAAAAGCTATACATTATCGCTAACAGCCACTGGCGATCTATCTTACCGGACAACTAAAGGCACAAAGGTGTGGGATGTATGTAGTCATGCACAAATGGGCTGTTTCGCTGTGTCACATCTCTAGTGTTGCTTGACAATCAAGTCCTTCAGGATGAGATAAAGACAAAACTATTCGACAACATCTTTCTACGTACACTTTTCTACCATGGAGAGTTAATTAGTGTTTTATACACAAACACTGAAGGAATGCAATATTTGATATTAATGAAAGAAAACATGTATTTTTCTTAATACTATCAGTAATCGTATGTCTGGGAGAAAATACGAACATCGAAACTGGTGCGCGCTGTATGCATAACGGAACAGTTAAAAGTCAATTTATAACCTAAGGCTTCTATAAACGTCAATTTCGCCTAAATATGTTCGTCAACACTCCCTTACGTATGAGACAGCCGCAAACTACAGACAATAAAACTATTTCCTTCAAAAAAGAGATTGTAACGACTGGAATGCAACCCGCAAACTTTGAACGTTGTGATGAATATAAAATAACACAAAAGCGTTGTGTGTCTTTGTCTCTTAATAGTAACCGCAAGTCCACGTGACAATGGAAAAAAAAAAAATGGAAATTGTGCACGCGCAGTGATCATACTGGAACTGTAAAAAGTCAATTAATTGTGTAAAAGGACTGATAAATATTAATATCGACTTAAAGTATCCTTCTTAGTCTTGTCAGCACTCCCTCACGGATTTTAACGCCTCAGTCGACAGGCTATACACATATCACCCTCCAGAAGTTGGTGGTAATGCTTGGGAGGTAGATATTCTGTGAATTTTGCAGTTAATCTAGTAAAGTAATTTAAATAAAGAATAATACAATTGCAGACCCAGAACAGCAATTCCGATTTCTAAAATTAATAATACGCATTAATTAGCAAATAGTAAAGTCTGCAACAAGTAGCGTCTCCATGGCGACAGAATTGATGGTTTGAAGCGGACGCAAAATCAGATGATATTAGGTGAATAAACGTATTACAGAACGAAATCCGGTATTCCTAGAAAATCGCCTATTTTAATTGAAAAGTTCACGTTACAAAGCAACGGTTTAACATCATTTAAGAGTCGTTAGTTTATGAAGGTAGAAAAACTAAAATATTTGTTTTAATTTAACTTGAGTCAACAGGTTGTAACAAAACATTTTGCGGAAAGTCTTTATTGGAAAAAAAGTAAATTAAATTAAATTACTAATGTTAATGTTTGAAAGAAGGAAGTTATATTTTGTAAGTGGCGGCAGTGTCCGCTTCCTGGTCGGAAATGTAATTCTGCTATTGTAAGAATAAAAAAGCTATGCTTTTAGAATTAAATTAAGTGTTTCTTTTCATCAAGGTATTGGGAAGTATCTGAAAATCTGTACTGTAATTGAAGGAAATAAAGTGACTGAATGTATAGAATGTGACCCTGGATTAATTTCATTAACGCAAATTCTATGCTTCTAAGAACGTAAATATAAAATACAGAAAAAGAAAATATGCATTAAATATCATAATAATAGACAGTAAATGTTATCGAACAATCAGGTTATTCATCTAAAGTGCTAATATGTTATTCCGCCAATCAACAATGTAAAATTAGGTCTAAAAAACCCTCTTAAAATTAGTCTTAGAATTAAAAGTGTGAAAGTAAAAGTGAAAAGAGGCGTCCCGTTTTTAGATTCGAAATATAGAGTAGCTAACTAAAAATTGCAGGATTAAAAACAAGAACTAATTCAATAAGAAAAGTCATCTTGTGACGACTATTTCATGGTGTACAAGTAAGTAGTAAAAGATATGTCTGTCTGAGTGAAAGTGCCTCCTACTTCCCGTAGAGATTAAATTATAAGTCGGAAAAATGTACAAATTATTTAAATAGAGCTAACCGAGCATATACTTTTCGAAACCACGCATAAAAAATAAGCGAAACAGATTCTAATATACAGCTTGAGAATATAAATCAAAAATCGTCAAAAGTAGAGGAGATAATTTTACTTTATTATCAAATTCATCACATTGATATTAAGTGGTTAGGCTTAGACGAACCTGTCAGATCCAATCTTTTTACGTTAATGTAAAGCAAAGGAACTTAGAAGAATAGAATCTCCACTAACGACTAATTTAGCATGTAGAAATATTCGATCGAATATTTATGGATCGAATAACGTATTACTGAATAATCCCTCTTAATATACCATATACAAATAAAAATAAATATATAAATGTATATATGCATATAGATATATATGTATATATGCATATACATAAATATATATATATGTATATATGCATATAGATAAATACATATAAATATGGATACATGCATATAGATAATAAATAAATATATATAGATACAAAATAACTATATATATAAATGTATTATACCGATTAATAACTCTGATTTTTCTTATATATATGTATATATGCGTATAGAAAAATATATACATTTATATATATATATATATATATATATATATATATATAATTAAAAAATAAATATATACAGTATACACACATGTACAGATATATAATGGAAACATTAATATATACAGTATACATACATGTATATATATATATAGATATGGAATATATATAAATATATATATCATAAAAAATTTAAAAAATTACAGCATACATACATTAAATATAGATATGAAATATATATATATATATATATATATATATATATATATACTTTGGTGTACATCCATGTATATATAGGTATAGAGAAATCGATTTATCAGAAATTAAACAGAGCCAAATCAAGTAGAAGATCTTTCAGGCACAAAGGGTTCTATATCTTTTAAATTTAAACTTTATAACAGTCATGCATAATTTAAAAAGTGTTACAAATAAGTCACTTGGTATTCATTATAATTGTAATATTTTAAAATTATGTGGTATAGAATGTTATCACAGCTATGAGTAGATCATCGGAATAATTTGTTATTATCGTAAAAGTGTGAAACATAGCGAGGTAAGGAGACGTTAAAGAAATACACGGTATGTGTTACAATCAAATAGCTTCGGTGTGTCTATCGGGCGAATTGATGTACCTGTCTGAAAATGCTTATAGATATACCAAATGTGAGATGGAAGAGGTCTTTATAAAATCATTATCGTTAAAATACCCGCTCGCTGTACATAATGTAATGCAAGCGGAAGTCTCATTGAGATAACACTTCTTTTAACACGAAAATATCTAGAAGCAATTATGATTTCCAATAGATTTGCTAGCAAGACAGTCTGTAAGATACGAAGAAAGATATAAAAAATATGTTAATGGTAATTCATGTCTATATAGAGATTCCTTATAAGTACACTGGCGTACATACATACGTATTCAATCATATCTACGTTTTAGTATTGTTGTGCACGGTAAGGATGCGAGTGCATGTGGCTGAGTACTTTTCCAAGGTATATGTTAATTCTCATCATCTATGTCGATGTATGTCTGGTCTTTCTCCATTGAAATTATCCGCTCTTTCAAAACCGACAAGTTGTCATGATCAGTTAAAAATTACAACAAGCATGTTGTGTGTTTAATTCATTTAGCCATTCATTCGAAACGTTTCTTGCTCATCACGTGACTCTTTTGCTTTCATCCAAAATCTTTCGAGCATGCAGATAATTACATTTGTTGTATTATAAATTCATCTCGCAAATAAATCATACTTATTCTTTTATTGAATCGTAAATAATAATGTGCATTTTATATTTACTTTGACGAACATTAGATCAAGATAATTTTCATGTGAAGATTCGACACACCGACGTTTTGCTTAAAATACAGGCCAACGTAAACTCGGAATTTGTTTTCAGAATAAAAAAATAATATATTATCTTTTCCTGTATTTCATAAAATTCACATGGGAATACTTCAAATCTGGTAGCATTAATACGTTATAAATAAGTGGTATAAAAATATACGTTATAAATAAGTCGTATAAAAATATATACGTTATAAGTTATCTTGTATAGATAAAATCTGCGAAATATAAAACTAAGAATCATATGTACTCGTTCGATAATAGTACCGTACTATATATGCGTATGCCTGTTTGTCCGATGATGCAATTGAAAATAAAGCCATACACAAAGAGTAAATTGTTCGAAGAATCAAATGGTAGGATTTATTTTGTACGATTGTCTTTTATAACAGAGTGTGGGATCTGCATTCGCCGCGGGCATTCATAATCAGCAAATGTATTTATAACATAAATATTTACAAGTATAGAAAGTAAACAATTAGAAAAAATGGCAATATCGTGTTTAGGTTAGGGGGCCGGAGAGCACTATTGTGTGTGGTTACATTAATAAAATCATTTATATAGAGATATTTTAAGAAATTATGAATAAAATCAACAGGATCGACGCTCATAATAACTTTGATACACCAGTCCCCGTAAGAGCACAGCAGTGAAGCAACTTCGACCCTGGCCAGTACAAAATAAGTAATCAGTCTGTATGAAACAGAAAATCTTAAAAAATTAATCTACAAAACAATTGAATAGAAAACATGTACAGATGTACAGTTTAGGCATAAAATAAACCAATGATGGACGACATGCTATTAAACCCAGGAAAAAAACCCCAACAAAATCCGTAAATAGATTATGGTGCATGGATAACGATCTCATATCATCACCTCCACTTGCGTTCTCTGTATTATATCTACCCTAATTTCGTTAAACTTACAAATATCTTTAACTTAGTTAAATCATCCTTTCCCCCTGTCTTCCTTACAACTTCTCATCTAATGTATTATAATTTGTATCAACTCAATAGTAATTATACATCGTTTAATTAGCTTATACACGTAATATATCAAACGGTTTTGAATATACTGATGAATAATGATATAATATATAAATAGTTAGAAGTAGCTATCATCTATTAAAATAGATACTATTACATACTTATTTCAAGACATTGATACATTTAAATAACTTGCATTTATTGATATATAAATTTAATGAATTTACTTATGATCAACCAAATTATATATGAATTATTAGGAATAGCAACCACATAATCAAATAAATACACTTACACAATCTTTTCTACACAATGATACATAATTGCACACACAGACATATATATATATATATATATATATATATATATATATATATATATATATATATATATATATATATTCTCTTCTGCGATCCATATTTTTATTATTCTTTATTTTTCCCTTTATTTTTTTTCCTGTCCTCCCCCTCTTCCTTATTTATGTGTCTAATGTTCCTTGGTACATTATATAAACCGTTGACTTCTGAACCCTTACTTTTAAAACTTTTATCGGTTGTAATGTTCTATAGGACGATATATAAACCGTTGACTTCTGAACGCTTACTTTTCAAACTGTTATCGGTTGTAATGTTCTATGGAACGTTATATATACCGTTGACTTCTGAGCGCTCACTTTTCAAACCTTTATCGGTGGTAATGTCTGTGGAACGTTGACTTCTGAACGCTCACTTTTCAAACTTTTATCGGTTGTAATGTCTATAGTACGTTATATACCGTTGACTTCTGAGCGCTCACTTTTCAAACTTTTATCAGTTGTAATGTCTGTGGAACGTTATATAAACCGTTAACTTCTGAGCGCTCACTTTTCAAACTTTTATCGGTTGTAATGTCCGTGGAAGGTTATATATACCGTAGACTTCTGAGCGCTCACTTTTCAAACTTTTATCGGTTGTAATGTCCGTGGAAGGTTATATATACCGTTGACTTCTGAGCGCTCACTTTTCAAATTTTATCGGTTGTAGTAATGTCTGTGGAACGTTATATATGCCGTTGACTTCTGAGCGCTAACTTTTCAAACTTTTATCGGTGGTAATGTCTGTGGAACGTTGACTTTTGAACGCTCACTTTTCAAACTTTTATCGGTTGTAATGTTCTATGGAACGTTATATATACCGTTGACTTCTGAGCGCCCACTTTTCAAACTTTTATCGTAGCACATTTCTCAGCGTTCTAACTGATGAGCGTTTTCTCACGTTTATTTTTCTAGACTTTGGTACTGGCTGCTGTAGTTTTTTCTTTTTCTTCGATCTCCCGTCCTGATGAAACCTTCTTATAAAGGTGAAACGTTCATAGATATTTAATTAATATTTTGGTTTACCTTATTTCATTTTCTATTACGTCGGAACATTTTCCATTCTTTATCATATATATATATATATATATATATATATATATATATATATATATATATATATATATATATATTTATATATATATATATATTTATATATATATCTTGACGAAACCTTGATAAAAATACGTAAAACGTTGATAGATATTTAATAAATATTTCGCTTTTCCTTATTTCATTTTACATATAAGTATATATACATATGTATATATGTGTATGTATATGTATATGTATATATGTATATATATATATTTGTATATATATTTATATGCATATATATAAATATATGTAAATATATGTATATATGTATGTATACATATATATGTATATATATGTATATGAATATATATATATATATTTATGTATATATATGTGTATGTAGTTATATACATGTATATGTATATGTATAGATATATGTATATATTTATACACATATATATATACATGTATACATTTATACATGTATATATATATTTATGTATATATACATGTATATATTTACATATATATGTATACATATATATATACATATATATGTATATATACATTTATATATGCATATATATACATAAATATATATATATATATCTATATATATACATACATATATATATATATATGTGTGTGTATGCGTGTGTAAAGGAGTAAGGCTACCAACATTTGTAAAAAGTCTTTTCGAAATTATTTTATTATTGTGTTATTTTATCATTTTATAATTTTATATAACGCGTTTCTAGCAGTGGTTCGCTCTCATCAGATATGTAAATCTATTTGAAGAAATGTCCTTCGATTTGAGTATTGTTTCATTTGAGGAAATGTGTTATTGTGTGGCGTGTTTGCGCATGTGTGGGTTTGCGGTGGGGGGGAGAAGTATGTGTTTTGATAGTTTCATTTTTTTTATTTTTTTTTTTAATTATTTTATACTTATCTTGGTCAAAGTCGTGTGTGTTTATTAAGTACGTGTGATTTTGACATTTATTTTATCGGTCATCTCCATTTCTTAAGTGTTTGCTTTTTTAAAAATTTATTATTTTTTATTGTCCTGTTGTCGAATTGGCCGTTATGCCGGTGTGTGTGTATGTGCGAGTGGTTAGTTCTGAATTTTGTACATTGGTGAGCGACATACATACACCCCTCGCACACATACGCACACATACATATATATATTCATACACACAAATAGGCGTATGGTTAGATAGATGGGTAGACATGATATGCATATATATATATATATATATATATATATATATATGTGTATATTTTATACATATATATATATGCATATACACACACACACACATATATATGGATATACATATATATATATGTACATGTATATATATAAATATATGTATATATACATATATATGAATATATATATGTATACATATATATGTATACATATCATGTGTGTGTGTATATATACATATATTTGTATAAACATATATATAGGTATATGTATACACATATATACACATTTATACATAAATAAATATGTATATATATAAATATATATTTTTAAAAATCATGAAATTAAACGCAAAAGTATCTTTTCATAAATATGCTTTTGTACTACTACTTAACAGTACTTATGTATTGAGTACTGTTGAAATAAGCGAAATATACTAGTTAATATTATATGTATATCTATAAGAAATATTATTTATACATTCTTACAAATATATTGACAATAAATGATGTGGAATCTTTTTTTATCTGGAACCATATATGGTTGTGTCGAATATGTCATACTAACAAAGTTACTGTATTTTGCTCGATGATCTGCACACATATTATACATCAACGTAGTCCTGCAATTGCATTTCTAGTTGGCTAAGCCCGAATTGAATCGATAATAGATAATCAATATTCGATGAGGCTGACCGTTATTTGGTAGCTGATGTATAACGCACCGTTTCCCTTTGTAGCTTGGACGCTTTAAAAGAATCCACTAAGTAACATGCGGTCTTTGCAATAGTATATTCAGTTGCTTGTCAATCAAAACAGTCATGATATTTCATTATCATTATTATTATTATTATTATTATTATTACGATGATTATTATTATTGTTATTATTATTATTAGCAGTAGTAGTAGTAGTAGTAGTAGTAGTAGTAGTAGTGTTTGTACTCACTATGTAGTCTCACACAGATCATCGTTAGTGATTGCTCACCGACAATAACTAGTGGTACTTCCTGGAGTCTGAGTGACAACAAGCCTCTCCAGATTTCCAGTATTCTTCACCTCCTTTCAATAACCACCGCAAATAACCTTACAGCATCGTAATAGCTTCTTACCATTGATTTCTCGCTGGTAAAGACCATTGGTCTACTCTGGGATTTGGGTGGCAATAAGCCTCTCAAAGTTCCTAACATTCTCCGAACTCTTCAAATGGATGTCTGGTTTGTGCTGTCCCTTGGTCATATTCTATTCGACCCTCTACATATATTTTGTTTAGCTAGCACCATCTTTTTTTCTCCCCTCTTTTTCTCTTTTTTTTTGGGGGGGGGGAGCTTATGGTGTTTCTTGTAATTTCTGTTCCTTGGTTTATTTTTGTGTAGTATTAGCTGAGGCCGGTGTAATTTATTAGAAGGGGGGATTATGAAGTGATGTTTCACGCGGTTTATGTTCCTTGGTTCATGTTGTGGTGTTCTTTGTGTGATTTGTTTCTACTTGCTCTAAATTCCTTGTGACTGGTTACCCTTTGTAGCTTATGCGGGTTGGTTATCGCATTGAAGGATTTTCCTTAAGATTGCAACGGTTTTGATCATTTCCGTTCTTTGTATGGTTTTGATGACCCCTTTGATTCCAATTTCTCTCAGTATTTTCTCAGAGTTTTTTTGTGATTGTATCTAGTGCTCCTATGATTATTGTTAATATACTGACTTTCTTCATGCGCCATATTCCTTTCAGTTCTCTGACTAGTTCTGTGTATTTTCTTCGTTTTTCCGTCTCTTTGATCTTCACTCTGCTGTCTGCTGGAACGACGAAGGTGCAAGGTTTGTCCTTCTTGTCGATTATAATAACATCAGGTCTCCTTCCTTGTATGAGTTTATCTGTTTGTACCTTTATATTCCAGAGGCTTTTGTGTTTTTCATTTTCCAGTACTGTTTCTGGTTTATGTTTGTACCATCTGTGTGCGTTTTCTGAAATTCAATTGTTTGCACAGTCTCCAGTGGATTGCTTTCCCCACACAGTCATGTCTGTTCTTGTATTCTTTTTGGGCGAATTTGCTACATTCACTTATTATATGATTTATAATGTAGTTTGTCCTAATCGCATTGTTCTGTGCAGCTATCAGTAAAGATTCCGTGTCTCTGTTAAAGTTTCCTTTTCAAAGCTATGCCCATCTATGTTCGTTAGTTTCTTCTCTTGTTAGTCTTCTGAAGCGTCCATGTATTTTTTCTTTTCACTTTTCGATTTTGTCTTTTGGTTTCTGGTGTCGGTGCTTCCCGAGTTCCGAGTTCGAACAGTGTCTCTTGCTGCAGTGATTAGCCTTTCCATGTTCTTTGTTATGTATTTCTATAGCTCTTTTTTCAGTCTTACACACACTATTCTATAGTTACCAGTATTCTGCCCCCTTCATTTCTTTTCATGTAGAGTTATCTATATTGTCTTTTGGGAGTAGAGCGTTGTGCATGGTCATTCATTTTCTAGTCATCTGGTCAAGGTGCCAGAGTTCTTCTTTAGTCCAGCCTATGAATGGTCCAGAGTATCTTATTAGCGATACTGCCCAGGTGTTTATAACTTTTTACTAGATTCCTGCTATATAATTTCGTTTCTAAGAGTTTTCTTGTTCTTCGTAAATATTATTTTCCAATCTTCTTTTTCATTTCAGTATATTTGATCGTGTTTTCTTCTAGAACTCCTAAATATTTGTAGCTATCCTCTTCGCCTGGCACCTTTATCTCCTCTTGGTTGGGGAGTTCTACGCCCTCTGCCGTTTCCAGTTTTCCGCTTTTCATTTTAAGTAGTGCACACTTTTCGATTCCGAATTCCATTTGAATGTCTTGACTGAAGATTCTGGTTGTATTTATCAGCTTTTCCAGTCTATTTTTGCTTTATGCAAATAATTTCAGATTGTCCATGTACATAAAGTGGTTTACTCTTTGTTCAGTGTCTGTGAATTTGTATCCAGCATCACATTTTCCGAGTGTGTAGTTGAGTGGCATCATGGCTATTATAAACAGTAGTGGTGAGAGGGAGTCTCTTTAGAAAATACCTCTGTATTTTAAACTCAGTCATGTGGTGTCCTCCGGCTATCAGTTCTAGTCTCCATGTTTCCATTGCTTTCTTGATAAGATGAATAATCCTGTCTGGTACATTGTATATTTGTAAACATTTAATTTCCAATGGTTGATGGATTTTGTTGTAAGCTTTTTTATAGTTAATCCATGCCATGGATATGTTCCTTTTTCTGCTTCTTACCTCCTTCAGGATCTTTTGATCTATGTATAGCAGATCGTGCGTCACTCCTTTTTGTTCTTCGGGGAGTAATCCACGCCTGTTCAGGGATTGGTAGATTTGTTCTCTAATTTGTGCCGTCAGAATTTTCCACATTGTTGGTAAACAGGTTATTGGTCTGTAGTTGCTTGTGATTGCCCTTTTTGACATATTTTGTATTAGCGTTGTTCTTCCTTTTGTACATCTGTTTTATGGATACATCATCTTAGTTTTTGCGCTAGTCCTTCATGTAAGGTCGTGAATTTAGTAGTAGTAGTAGTAGTAGTAGTAGTAGTAGTAGTAGTAGTAGTAGTAGTAGTAGTAATATTTGTATTATTATTAGTATCATTATAGTTTCATATAATGGAAATGCAGTTTCGGTTCACCGCCCACACAAATCTAATGAAACTGATAAGTAAACATTTAACCGAATCCATTTACTCCATACTATACAACCTGAAGTTATAATTCGGATAATTATAATTCCGCCAGTTCTAAGTTAGCTGCAATTCCGAGCGGTTGTGAAGCATCCCAAATTGTCAATTAGCTAAATTTATTTCTAGGGAAATAAGTAAAATAAGCAAATTATTGTAAACATTAGTTTAAACTAGCTAAACTGCAAGTCTAGTCCGGGTTCATTATGAGTTCAAGATATAAGAAAAACAAATTTCCACCAAAAAATGTTATGTTGTATGCTGGAATTGTTCATGTATTTTAAGTATAACGTTCAGACATAAAGATGGAGATTTGCATTTTGCAGAATTCTCATGATAAGCAATGTTCAAATCGCAATATTGTCATTGTCGTCGTCTTCGTCGATATTACTATTTATAGAAGCAAGAACAAGTGGAAACAATATCGTTATTTTCTTCATTTTCCTGTATAATTTATTTGTAATGATTATATTTCACTTGAAATAATCTGGAAGCATTAATTAAATCTAAACAAAAGTATTCTCTTTTTATAGACTAAAAGTAATTGGCATTGCTAGTTAAATATTTTTTAACCAAATAAAATTATTATAACTATTCATTAATAATTTCTTTAAAATAATAACAATGTTTATCTTTTTTAAAACCATACATATTCTCTTTCTTCTCATCGTAAACAATAATTGTCATCTTTAAAATAATTATAGTCTTGAAATAAATCAATACAAATCTCATTTTAAATGTATTTATTATAAAGTATAATAATTGGATTGTATTACAATTAAATAAAAAGAATGAAAGACTTTTAAAATAATAAAGTTGACCGAACGAAAAAATTGGATTTTGGAACAATTCATTTTAAATTGAAACAGCAGTTAATATTCAATTGCTATTCCATTTGCAGTTCATCTATTGCGATTGGACGAAGTGGTTTGTTTTTAGTAGCAGGTCCGCAGAGGTTTATTTATTTATTTTTTATAATTTATCATTTACTATTTTTTTTTAACCGTTGCTGCTTGTTTTGGTTAATAATTATACTGAATAATTATTATCTCTGTAGCAGCCGGTGGTAAAGCCGGGTAACTCGTGTGAGTCAAGCTTTGTTATAAATAAATAAACCTCTGCTACCTGCTACTAAAAACAAACCAGCATTTCCGGCCCCGGCTTTTGGCAAAAACACACTCCAATGAGTGGCTGTATTTATTTTATTTCTGAAGATGAGGGTTTCCCTCTAAAATTAAAAAAACATAATAATAAAAAGGACACACTCCAACCTAACACCACGGTCAACGATACACTGGTAAATAAAATTTTTTTTTTGAAAATGATTGACTTTTCAATATTGTCACTTTGTTTTTACGATTCCACATGTCGTTATATGTGTCACTTTAACAACGCATTGTTATAGCCTCCAAACAATTATTCGTATATATATGTATGTATATATATATATATATATATATATATATATATATATATATATATATATATATGTATATATTAATCTAAGTAAAGTAAACATCCACAAGATGAAAATCCAAAGAATTTAAACCGAGCTTATAGAGTCCACAATATCAAATAGAGTATTTGTATATATATATATATATATATATTTATGTTTTTTTTTTATTCATACAGACATTTACATAATCTGCGACACTGGCATATCGATGTTATCGATCAACAGCTGTTAGAAACTGAGATCTCACCAGGCAGAATTAGAATATGTTCCTTCCTTTATTTGGAAAGAATGAAATTGGGAAGAAGATAAGAAAATAGAACGATATATATATATATATATATATATATATATATATATCATGTAGACGGATAATGTTGGAACAAACTAGCATCCTAGTGAACTATTTCAAACATCCTATTCCCAAGTGTGCCTATCTATCAATTATCGATGCTATACTCTACACAGGATATTCGCTCTCTGACTCATTGAAACGCAACGTTTTGTATGATCGTTCCTGATACGCTCTATGCTGTATATGAGTGTTATCAATTTAAACATAAACATCATAATCATCAGTCAACTATCGGAGTTAATTACGAAATAAACGTTAAGTTGCAGAAATAAACAAGAATAACTTTAATTTAACACTAGGAAACCATTACCGTAAATAATAAAAACCGGCTGAATCCGAGGAGAAATATTAGTAGCAATTAAATGCAGTCCGTAATATATGTTTTGAACTCCGTTATCAACGGCTTTTATTTATTTGGTTGCATTGCTCGTTTGAACGGCATTGAACATTTAGAAAAGAATAAACTCTAATATTTCAATTTAACTTTTTTATTGATTTCATATAAATAATATAGTCTAATGATAATAATTATTTTAATAAATAAAAATATTTAATATCCATAGACATATTTTTTATGTTCACTTTCAATGAAGTATGTATGACATAACTGTACCGCCGGTCGAACAAATTGGACCCCAGACACGAATAATTCGAATCCCAGCTTCTTACCGCTTGGTCGTCGTGACAACCAGATTTCAACTGCGAGCGAGAAAAATATAAATGAAATGTATAGAGTCCAGATTGATTAACAATGAAATCTTATTTTAATTGCAAATGACAAGCTTGATATTAAGCAATTAAATAGAGCTAACTTACAGATGAATATAGTTTTATCCTGTTATACTTTGCGGTGAACCCAATTCATTCTGTTTGTTTTAATCCAAGAATCCTAAAGAACGGATGCTGTCCTTTATGAGTAATCATCTGGATATTTGATTTCTGGAAACAATTGTAAATTGTTGAGTTGCTTTGGGTAGAGATTATCAGAAAATGATATAATACTAATCCAGATGTAAAGGCATATATAAAGAGTTCGATTAAAAAATGCGATAAATCCAATTCGTCAAAATTGAGAATTTAACAATAAAAGGACGAATATATTAAATCTAGATTTCGACTAAAAGCTTATTTTAATTGAAAGCAAAGAGAAATAATGCCGCTATCATAGTATGTAAAACATGAGTGTGTCGCCTGATCACGTGTTCATATACAACACTTTTTTGTTGTGAATGCTTCGTAATTTTTAATATAGCGTTTATCGCGTTTTGCATTTACACTTTTCATATATATATATATATATATATATATATATATATATATATATATATATATATATATATATATATATATATAGCATACATTCTTATTTATGCAAACATATATGCGGACATGTTTCAACTACAGCCTTGTTGTTGGAACCAATTCCTTAATATGAACAAGTAATACTTTCGTTTGAATAAGCTATGCCTATATAAAACAATAACTTAGACATGTCTGCAAATATGTAACCGAAATGTTTATATAAAAAATGTAGAGGAAAATAATTAGAGATTTCTGTAAAGCACATCTTTATCCGAAATTTTGGGGAACTTTTTATGAATAAAGTTTTATTTTATATTTGAAATATATAATATTTTATTTGGTTTCTATTAGAGAGTGAGCTTGCTTTTTTTTCAATCATTTACGAAATGCGAAATACGAAAATAAATGATGGTTCCGTTATTTTGACACGCGTACAATAGTTACATTTCATTCGTTTTAAAAAGTGTTTCAAACGGTTATTTTCCTGCGTCGAGTGTGTTGTCCACATCGAGTATATAAGACTATCTCTGAGTATCAGAGTTGACAAATGAAAATAATGATTCGGCGAGTATTATTAATACAAACTATGATTTTGTCGCAGACGGGATAATGCAAACCTAAAAAAGATACAGTAATTTTAAAGTCCTTGCACATATTACTACGACCTGGATATTGCCAAATACTGTCACTCTTTTCATATCCGTATAGTTTGATGCAAGCAAAATAAAACTAACTCATGCAATAATGATCCATGACTGAATATAAAAATGTAAATGTGTTCACATTGAAACTTGAATTTCTTGTGAGAAACACTGGTATTGTATAAGATCTCCGTAAATTAGCATCCAAAAGTCGCCGAGATTGAAATAATGAAGTGTAATCACATTGAAACATGCCTGTTTTAATCATAAGAAAATATAAAAAAGTGGATCAGTTGAGGAGATAGGGAAATTGGGAAGAGGTTAGGTTAGGGTTGGGGTTGGGTTGGGTTGGGTAGAGGTCGATACAACAGACGATGATCGTGATATATTTAGAATTGCAACGGATCAGTTATAATCTTATAGCAGGAAAAAGATGAGAATAAATTAATCATATATATATATATATATATATATATATATATATATATATATGTGTGTGTATACGTGTATATATATATATGTATTATATATATGTATATATACATCAGCCTTTTATATATACATATATAAGAAGATCAGTATTGATTTTAATTCAGTGATAAATATATGAAGAACATTTTGCCTTTTAACATTTGTCAATGTCAAATGTAACGGCTAAAATGTTAAGGAATAGTATTTTCGTGATATATCTACGCGAAAATGTAAATTATAAATTCTTATTCATATTTTGTTTATTGTAAATTATTATTTTAAAATATCAATTCATAAGTTGATCATTTATTTTAGTATTAAGCATTATTTAAAAATGACATATTCAAAGAATAATTATTTATTTTGTAACATGATATATGAACATTAATTCTCATACTTTGTTCCCATAAAGAGCTTCAGGGTAAATAAGATTTCTAGAATTCTGTTAGTGGCATCATATCTTTTCATTAACCTATGGGTTTAATCTTAGATAAATCTAAGGTAAAATCATTTGATGACGAAACATTCCTTTTTGATTTAATAAACATACTATCGAAATATATACCACTAGTCATGGGAACCGCGAATTTTAAATATAGGATTATTTAACCACCATTGGTTTTTTTAATATTATTCGAATTTGCTGGCATATGTTTTGAATGTACTTTATATCTTGCCATTTACCTATAGTTTACATTTAATTTAAATTGAAGGATACAATTCAATAATGCGTATGTGGTCTTCATCCGGGGATCCCCTTTCATTAAAGTGGAATATCGTTCTCTAATTATCCTAGGTAATGTTCTTTCAGAATAATGTCAGTTATTTATTTTAAACTTATGCGGAGTTTCTCTACAAAAAAAATAGACAAACTTACAAAGAATACACCTTTACATATAGGGAGAGATTTCTATAACTTTCAACTGAAATGGTATTATGTAAAACATCGGATTTTCTGTTTTAAAAGGTGTGAAGTACGTATGCAGACTCCATAATAATGTCGCTATTCTTTTGACCTAAATGAAATATACTCATCTTCTACTCCTGAATATTTTAGTGTCATCATATATCTGGTTATACGAGTCTTTATAAAAAATGCTAGGCGAATTTGTGAACAAGCCAAAAAATAACAAAAAAACAAAAAACAAAAAAACAGTAATTACTATATATATATATATATATATATATATATATATATATATATATATATATATATATATATATATATATATATATCCATGTATGTGTGTATGCTAGTTTAAGTAAATATATGTGCAATTTCCAGAGAACAGTTATACGGGAATATGTTTTAAACATGAAAATCAAAACTAAATGTATTCGCCAATAAAGCTTGCACTTCAATAAATAAGTCGTTTTCTACAGCATCCATAGAAATACTCTCGACTCCAATGAATAACAACCAATGCTTTTGAACTGAAGGCACAACAACTGACCAATCAAAGCCAGCTGTTTGACAGCCAATTGCTGCAAATTGCCAAGCACAAATGTTTTCAATAGACACAAATGGTTTCTTGGGGACAAAAAAGAGTCTATCGTTTTAATATCTACTTTGGCATTGCCTGAGGTCTGCAGAATAAACCCTCCTTGATTACCATCGACATCGATCAGTAAACCTCGTTCCAATGCATCACCCAATTTCCTTCTGTTGCCTCCCTTTGCTTTTCTTATTTTCTTTTGCTTAATATTAATTTCCTTAAGTTTTCAACCATTCTCATTCTTTTTTATTACCGTGCTTAGTTTGATTCTTATTTACGACTTATTTCCTTCTATTTTTACTTATTTATTAATGTTCATCGTCTCATTTGATGGCATCCCTGTGGATAAATACTTTATTCATATATCTGTAAATTGCTTCAAAAATTATCTACTCAAAATATAACTCTATCACCGAGTACTCGTGAAAGGCATGGGAACTCTTGTGGACTACTTTTTTGGCCTATTCTGGTTTCTTTAATATCTGTATTTTTCCATTTTCAAGTACAAATAAATTCAAATTAATTGAAATTTCGTCTATGCTGTTGATGGATGTAAGGCGGGGCGGGGCCCTCGTAATATTATTGGAAAGAAATCCTAATACAAACTTAGGTACTTCTACAAAATGTAAACCAAACGAAACAGACGGACGAATACGATCAACCGAGTCGTCGACAAACAGTACATCATTTTAAAAAACACTCAATGTTTTGTTTTTTTATGAAGAAAGATTTATTTCGGACGAAGGTAAACAATGAAAACTCTTTTTTCTTCGATAATTTTCCATAGTCATTAACAAAAACACAAGGCTCTCTGTCGTCAACAACAACTTTTCACATTTTTTCAGAGTAATTATTTTAGTTATTTAATAAAATCACAAGGGTCCCTGTCGGCGACCAACACTCAATTAGTAAACAGATTAAGTGTAGGGTTAGTTTATGTTTAGTTTAGTGTTAGGTTAAGGTAAAGAAGTATCAGTCAACCCTCGTTCTCTATTTGACGCTATATTTATTTGTCGTTTGCCATGATTTTTTTCTCGGTTTATGATTAGGTAAACGCTTCGGTGGATTTCGGCTGCTTGCGTAAATTTGCTTTTGCAAGGTCGGTTTTATTTGGTTCAAATTCTGTAAAAGTACTCAAAATTAATACTAACATTGTATTCTTTTGATAAAATTTACTTACAAAAAGTTTCGTTTTATATGATTTATTTTTTATTGCACTTTCAGTTAAAGAGGCATATATAGTCACCACAAATATAGAATACATATTTTGTCATAATTAAATGACATACATCATGAAAGCCTTTCACTCAGTTTAGGGATTCATCTTTCCTTGTCTGTATTTATGTCAAACCACCTTAGTCGAAAACCAATACCACAATAATCCCCGTGAGACATGATAAATATCTATTTGTATTCTGTTATTTACATTTTCTTGTTTTATCAGTTATTTGTTCATTGCAAAAGTTTTTCTTTACACCTCAATGTATCTGTGTAGTGTATTGCTATGTGCCTACAATGAGGACAACAACGTTGCGTAAATATGAACGTAATGGTGTATCTTTATTGTTTTAGTCACTGCGAATGAGTAGAGTGAGTGAAAGTTTGACCGGTTTCGAGTTCGCTTTATTTAACCGGAGACGTCTTCGATATGTATGCTAAATGAATTCCAATATATTATTACAATTAATTGACAAAAGATTAATAAGTGTTCCAAATCAATCATCATTATATATATATATATATATATTTATATACATATATATATATATATATATATATTAAGAAAGATTATGACACCGTTGAAATGATCAAAGTATTGCGTGTTAAAAGTATTTGAAAATAACTTACGGTTGCATGCAAAACTTACATGCCACGTTTTAAGAATTTCTTCACTTAATTATCTATTAAATGTTAGTTGAAGTGAACAATCTGAAAACTAGGTGCAGTTATAGAAATGTTAAGACTGCTTAAAGCAATGAAAACAAAAATAGTTAAGTCAATACATATGATGAGGTTGGTTGTATGATGATGATGATGATGATGATGATGATGATGATGATGATGATGATGATGATGATGATGATGATCACATTAAATATGGTTTTATTGTTTCTACTGTCTATTCGCATACAAGAAAAAAGAAAACAAGAAGAAAGATGGTAAAACATTTTACACCTTTTCATAAATTAATCATTCGAGTTTTGTTTTAATGTTTCGTTTTTCCGCCTTTCTCTCTCTTGCTATTTCTGTTATCTTAATTGGACCCCGACTCATGTTTAAACATTTGTTGTCTGTGTTTTAATAAGGAACAGGAATTGTAATATTACGAGTTTATCACGTTGAAACGCCGGTTTCCATATAAAAAGTTGAACCCGGTCTGTAACTTTGGAAGTGGTTTGTAATTCAATTTCTGGAATACTTTTGAGTCGGTTATGAATCAATTGAAACGCGTTGACCCCTTCTATTGCTTACGGATTCCTGGTTCGTTTAGACTTGATGCTGCTTCTAATAATTATTTATCACGGAGCTAAATTAATCGTTTACGATTCCACGTTACATATAGCTTAAATGAAAGCACCGACTGTGTGCGATTCTAGCATTTATCAACGTATCTTCCCCACGCAGGCTGCTTTGCAATTAAAGACTTTGAAAACACAAAAGGCATTTCATTTGATTAAAAATGTGTTCTTACACTGTTCTATTTTCATGTACGGCCGATGCCTTGAGCCCACTCTTTAGAAAGAGCAAGCGCTGATGATATCCTCGCTACCCAGACATTAAATTGGCTTTGTAAGATTTTTGTACGCTGGTCGCTTCTCAAATGTGTTTGTTTTCCGGCATATTTTAACAAATCTACAAATGAATTTTATTTATTTTTAAATCGATCTAAAACTGACAATATTTTATTCGAATTCCATAAACACATGATTCACTAAATTACAAACATAATCAAGCAAACTTTTCATCACACCTCGTCTTCACCCCAGGACTATTTCTCCTCTAAACTGTTATGGCTACAATACTAGGCTAGAACATACTACACAACATTGTTAGGACAACTATCAAGGAGAGAAACACCAGCCATTTTGCTTTCATCCCGGCATTGTTTGAATATCGTCTTGCAACTGAACTTAAACAACGCTAGGTCAGGATAAGTACGATGAAAGATTGCACAATCCATGCTTTACTGTAAACTCTTTATTGCGCAGACGCTTTTAGGAGAGAGACATGAAATGAATGAGAAAGCAATCAATACAAAAATATATTCAGTTTTATTGACAACAAGATAACAACTTGGAAAATAAGCATTTTGCTTATTTTCCAGTTCAATGGCGAGTAATGTGTAAAGCTGCATTCTCGTGAAAGATCTAAAAAGAAAAAATAATTGATGATAGCAGTTTTTGCGGGATGCTTTTAGTAACAAGTGTGTTTTCTTTGTATTGATGTAGTTGTAATTGTAACGGAGTCAAGTTCGTTGTAATTAGCAACGAGCCGGTGTGTTACCCGGGAGTTTTGTTTTTAGCGAGACTGTAAAGATACTGTTCTTTATTAGTAGAAAACATTGTTACCATATCTGTCAACAAGTTTGTGGTAGTTATTGTCCTTCGTTCTGGTTTCTGGGGAAGGTTTAGTTACATGCTCCAAGGTGACGGAGATGTTCTCCTGAACTGGGGAAACTGATTTTTTAACCGGGGCATTTGTTTAAGTTTGTTTTTGACCCGCTCCTAAGGATAGCCGCAAATAAGTGCCACATTTCCCTTTTGAAATATTTCGTAGGTGCATTCGAGTGTATTCGAGTCTCTCCGTACAAAGGTTTGTCAGGGCAAACTGACATGAGTATACTTCATCCTGCAACAAATATTCAAAATAACATAGTATTCGAAGCTCAAATAAGATCCCCTCAATACGGATATACACTGGTTTGTTTGAGGAAGGGTACACCTTCTCCTAGTAATGTTACCTCAAATAACAGAACTTTGCTGGATACTACACCAAACCTGAAGAAGTATTGTCCTTAAATCAGGTAAGACCAATAGACCAAAAAAGATATACTGTGACATGGGGAGAGGAAAATTAATGTTTTTCACTTCTTCATTAACTAAATGTTTGAGGGATAAAGAGAACTTTACTCGAACACACGGATATGTATGTATCTCATATAGCCAAGTGTTAGCCCAAGGAAGGGGCCATCTTGATTTCTGAGAACCTCGACTAAAGATAAAATAAACCAAAAGAGAGAAAAGAGTGTGTTTATCGTTTACTCATTGTATTTGTTAAACTTTAAGGTGTACCAGAAAATGTCGGGGTAGCAAATATTTTGCCATTCTGGGTCGTTTTTCAACCATCCACAGTAATGGAATTAAATGCTTAAAAGTGTTTAGATTTATCAGATATACGAGAGGGTTGTGGCCAATATACGTTATTGATGAAAGCGTTTTAAATGTAAGGCCGCATTCATTTCTCACTGAGCTTCTTCTTCTAATCCTTTATACATTTACAATTGTTATTATACTCATGACTTTAATAGTTTTTCGGTGTGCATTCTTATTCCAACATTCGTTTGTCATAATTTATTTGACAGAATGTTGTTTCTACTCTTTTGCGCTTCTTTCCGTTTTTACTCCTATTTTTTCCCGTTTACTTTCTAGAAACAGATTTTCAATGTATTTCCTAGACACCACCATTTCCTTATTCATTGCTCCCTTTCCCTTCCCCCTCCTCCTCCTCCAATTCTTACTTCCTTATTTAGAATATATATGAGATGTTAAATGTTAATGAAATCAAGTACTCCATCGTGGTTCTTAACGGTTCCCACTTCTTTCCTCTTTTTTGCAAATATTTAATTTCCCTGTGTCGCCATTTTTCTTTCTTCATAATCTCGTTTATTTTTCAGATAATAATCTTTATTTTTTGCACTTTTCGATTTACTTTTTCTTCAATCATTTCCCATTATCTTTCACAAATAATAACTTTCTCTATTTCTATATTCATTGTTTCATTACTTCCACATCTTTTTTATAAATTATTTCAAAATTGCCTTCAGCAAAATTATATCGCCGTTTTTTACACATATTCTTAGATTTTTCACAAGTGTCTATTTTTTCTGTTCTATCTGGTCGTGTCTCGTTCTATATACATACAACTTATTCAAGTGGCAAGAAAGAAAAAAGAAATCAACTCAAGTTTCTATCGGAATTTAAGCAAAAGGAAGCAAGTGTTTTACTGAATGCCAAGCTATTCAAATCAATAATAAGACGCCATTTTCAATGTGGGCGCTTGCGTAATTAGAGTGTCAGGACAATCGTTTATTAGGAGGTTTGACTCCCAACGTGACGAACATCAGACGAGATGACATCGCACCATTAGTCAGTTCAGCAAACTAAACGGGTTTTGTCCCCTAATAGGCCCAGTGCTTTTTCGCCAAACCATTTATCTTTTACTTGACCCTTGTTATATAAACAGAATCATTAGTCGAATATTTATGCAGTGATTTGTCGACTCATAGAAATAAAATAAATGAATACAAGTGTAAGAGTGAAAGGTTGAAAAATGACTTCAAAAAGAGGGAATGCTAAGTTGTTTGAAAGACTGATGAGAATAAACAGTGTTTTTTTTCTAATTAAAGCATATCAAAAGGAATGAAAAGCCGCACGGAAATCAGACATTAAATTAAAGGGACAGCTAAAAACGATTTATTTAAAAATCAAACTAGAAACGTTTGAAAAACGAATGCTGAAATGCAAATGACAAAATCAAAATAATTACAAAAAAGAATGAGAAGAAATTTAAATAAATTGAAGTAAAAATACGGAAAAGAAAAAGAAATCGATAAAAAACAAACACTAGAAAAACAGATAAATCAAACAGGACTAAAAATAAGCCAGCCAAGCTGAAAATGTTTCGTCCATCTCTTGCCATCGACGTGTTTATTGGTCGATCAGTGGAGTGTCTGAATTTTATGCCTTCTCCGAATCGGTCCAGTGCCTTTTATTGGGAGTTTTCCAATGGTCCCCAAATATATCAACCAAGCATAGTTATACGCACGGTTACCTGTAAAACAATTGCATCATGCCACCAGCGAATGATGGCGAAAGATTCTGATCAGCTAGAGCTGCTAATGTGCGCCGCTTTCAATAAAAGAAAACACCAACGTTAGATGCGACCACGTTATGGTAAACGGGTTTCAATAGACCAATGAGCAAACCAAAATGCAAATATGCATAATAAAAAGTTGATCGCTCATCTATGTTCAAAACGCCTCTTATTTTGGCATTATACTCAGATATTTCTAAGAAGTAGTGTTTTCTTATTTAAATAGTTTACAATGTATCAACCATTGAACTCTCCGACCTTTTTTGTGTGTGTATTTTTTATTCTACTTGGTAACCTTCGAATTATTTCAAACGTAAACCTGTATTTAGTTCACTGTTGTCATTTCGAGTCCCACTCTGTATCATTCTTTTTGAAATAGAAACGTTTATGGGTAACTCACTTGCCATAAGTAATATATATTTCTAACTTTTGTTTCATTTTACTTCAGTCGAAGTTCTCAGAAATCAAGGAGCTCTTTCATGTGGCTAACACTTAGTGTCTATATGAGATACATAGATATTCGAATATTCTATTAAAATTATTCTTTATTTCTCAAACGTTGACTGAGCAAAGAAGTGAAGAACATTAAGTTACCTCTTTCCAATTTACCAGTTAACTATGTTATAGTATACCTTCTACGTGGTGTTACTTAAGGTAATTTTACTAGGAGAAGGTGCACTATTCCTCGTATGAGCAAGTGTATAGCTGTGCTGAGGGGATCTTATTTGTGCTTCGAATACTATGTTATTTTGAATTTTTCGTCAAGATTTACTTCTAGGGTGAATTATCCTCATGTGAGTTTGTCTTGACAAACCCGCGTACAGAAAGACCGAAGACTATCGGGCATAGTGTCTAGTAGGTAATTTAAACTGTATAGGTATATGTGTGTGCGTGCGTATGTGTACTTAGGCAGCATGGTTTCATTAAGACACACGTTGTTTTATGAGGCTTTTTCTTTCAAATTTCTAAATAGTCCATTTGGTATTGCGATCGAATTAGTGTTCGTAATTCTCGAGTTTTTCTTTTTTCATATTTCCGTGAATACTTTCGATTTAATTCATCAAGTTATCATCAGGCGGAGGTTAATCTTCGTATGTTTTCATCTCTTCACTTTTATTTTGAAACCGTTATAAATGTTTAAAAAATTAAAAGAAAATAGATGTAAATAATTTTTTAAAAACCGTCTGATGAGTATTTGATGAATCAAATCGAAATTACTCACCAAAGTATCGGACGATAAGCCCACCACCTGATTCGGAAAACTTAAAAACATAAGTAAAGCATCATGAAAAAACAAAAAAAAATTATTTAAGGACATTTGCCTTAATATATATATATATATGTGTGTGTGTGTGTGGGTGTGTGTTTGTGTGTGTGTGTGTGTGTGTGCACGTGTGTGTGTGTGTACGTGTGTGTGGGTGTATCTTCATTATTATTTTAGTTCTTTTATATCATCTTTGCGGAGCTCATTACAACATTATAATTACGATTACAAAACTCTATTTCATAGTTTTAAAAACTAAATAAATATAGACGCTGTAATTATAAATACGCAATATATATATATATATATATATATATATATATATATATATATATATATATATATATATATATATATATCTCCGGCGAGGATTCATTGATTTTTCGAAGTGATCATAATAAATGCATCCTCATTCAATACCTTTCCATAAGTGAGATAAATCATGCCATTCCTGTGAAAATTTGGAATAAAAATTGAGTAAACAGTTTTAGTTTATTGATTTTCTCTCTCGTCTATATTGATGAGCTGGTGATATCAAATGCTATCAATTAATTAGGCATGAGATATTTCTTATAGGCATCAGTGAGTTCATAAGTTACCTCTCATTTGGACGGTTTCTACACTATTTTAACACACATTTGAATTAAAAATGCTGAACTTTAATTTAAATCAACTGTAAATGAAAAATGTCAATTGTAATTACCTAATGTCATTCATTGATCACTCTTCTCTTTAATTCTTCAAAATCTACCGACTCTTTATCCAGATGAGTATCCATCGTCAATCACTGGTAATTTAAGACGGATGATTCACAATTTAATATTAAACATCGCAGTTGCAGGCAAACTTGCTACAAATCACATTGCGTGTAAAAATGTACTGTTTGTAAAAGTAATTAGTAACCCCTAAAGGTCTAATAATTTATTTATAGATATGTAATGTTACATCCGGCTGGTTAGTAACACACTTGTTGAATTTGAAACTCAGCTTCTCTTTCATTTAGTGTTGAGCATTCTTGCTTTAAGCTTTTTATTCAGTTCGAGTTCAACTTTTTCATTTGATGCAGAAAGAGGCGTTTACTATTATATGATCTGTGAAACGAATGGTATCGATTGTAGCGATTTTGCTGTTGCGCCTAACCTTGACCTTGAGTTCGTCACACATCGAGTGTGTTTTAGTAAAAGGGTTCCGAAAGAGGCGACACCTGTGTCTGTCAAGTTGTTTATAAAATGGAATCTGACAAATGGACGATGCATACCGTACAGCTGTGTTAAGATGTGTGATTGGGTCGATATAATCAAATTGATATTTCCCTCCATTTTTCTTCTATTCTGGTGACGTACATTTCCCTTGTCGTCTGATTTTCTCGATTTCCCTTCTATTCTATCGAATCATATTATTTTCCCGAAATGGTTGTTCACACTTTCTCGCGTTTTTACTTACGTTTATTTCCTGTTATTATTTCTTAACTGCAATTGTTGCTTAACACTTTTTTAATCATCTTGTGTTTTAAAGTTTATGGCACTAATTATAATGTATCACGTGTTATTATTAAGTGAATATATTTTAAGTTCAAACTTTCTGTTTTTTTAATTGCTTTTTTTCCATTTTCATGTATTCTTACTTAGTTTTTTTAAATTATATTCTCGGACACGTTGTCAAAACCACGTTTTAAATTTTAATTCTCAGTAAGAAACAACGTTGTCCGGGATTGAATGAGAGCACTATTGACAATTGTTATTTACTCGATGACATAATATGACCTTTTATTTATTATTTTAACGTTAATGATATTGCTTTTTTAAGTTTGTTCATTTCATAATATTGCATATTTCTTTTGTATTTTATACATACAATTTTTTATTTTATTTTTTACACTTTATAATATTATATTTTTTTATTTTTTACAATTCATAATATCACATTTTTTTAATTTTTTACACTTCATAATATTACATTCATTTTTATTTTTTGCACTTCATACTATTACATCTTTTACACTTCATAATATTATATTTTTTGTTTTTTTACACTTCATAATATTACATTTCTTTTAATTTTAAACTCCATAATATTACATTCTTTTTTTTTATTTTTAGCACTTTATAATATTACATTTTTAATTTTTTACACTTAATTTTTTACACTTCATAATATTACATTTGTTTTTACACACCATGAAATTACGTTTTTTATTTTATTTTTTACACTTCATAATATTACATCTTTTTAATTTTTTACACTTCATAATATTATATTTTTTTTTATTTTTTACACGTCATATTACATTTTTTAATTTTTTACAGTCCATAATATTAAATTTTTTTTGACACTTTATAATATTATATTTCTTATTTTTATATGTTCAACACGTTCGATCACTTCGACGGCTGAATTCTCGCATACAGACTATCTCGAGATTTCTGCAACAGATTTTCTCCCGTAACGTCATATCCCGCTACGTAATTCTAAACTGTTAACTAAGACTAAACGATTTTCCAATATCCGCTTAATTTAAAGTTTGCCTGGAAATGTCGTTTTTAAGATTATTTTCAACTATTTCTCGTATGCCAATATTGCCACATTAGTTATGAAAGTTGTCATCTATGGTGATCAGTTATATATAAATAGGGAAGGCTACAAAACATCTCCCAAAGAGTGGCGATCGCGTTACTTTCCTTAGATGTGTTTCGGCTGCATACTAATCAATACTTCTTTTATGACCGCCGCTAAAATAGACATACCAAAAAAAGAAAAGACAATAAGTGAATCCAATTTTCTCTAAATGGAAAGAAAAATATTTCATGATTGATTTCGTCGCGGCCTCTTTTTGTATGTGTTAGTAAGTGGAAACCTTTGAAGCCTCTATCTATTTTAATAAACGTACAAACATATTGTATAGTACGAGCATCACGAATATTGTTTTTATTTGGGAAAATGTAATTAGTAATTTATTGTTGACATTTATAACGATGATATTTTCCCTGCAGCTAAGATTTTAAATATCTATATATAAAGCGTCCCTCTCCCGAATCAGTAATAGCCAGTTTTATAGACCTTTTTCGAGAAGCAAACATTGTGCAAATGTTATTTACAAAAAGACAACGATGATGTAAACGTTGATTAAATTTTATGTCGATTAACTAACCACTCATTTCTTTAACTGCCGTGCAGGCAATATTAGCTTATCATGAACCATATTTTAAATGTACCGAGCTTATCCTTATTTCACTGCGTCTATCGTCACGGATAGAAATTTCACATTTTAGTTAATATATATATATATATATATATATATATATATATATATATATATATATATATATATATATATATATATATATGTATATATGTGTGTGTGGTTGTGTATGTGTGTGTGTGTGAGATGCAATATTTATTAAATTATCAATTGTTCAAAACGAGGGCTATATATCTAAAGATATTTTAATTCCTTAAACCATGGCTTTTCAAAGATGTAATCTCATAGTCAGAGGAAATTCGACAAACAATTCAGTAAAATGAAATTTACTCTAATGCCAACATTTGAAAAAGTATCAAAATATAAAGGAATTCTCATAACCTATCTTCTTAAATTGTATATATATATATATATATATATATATATATATATATATAATCAGCAATCTCTCATTAACGCAAGTTTGATTCAATAAAATGAAAGCTTCTGTGTATTCATTTTCTGATCCTTTACTTCCCACTGGCCGATGAGGGGTCTGATGCTATGTTCTATTCTATATACGAATTCGCCATTCTTGCAAGTACTAAGGCACGTGATGATATCGGTAGAAATTAAAACTAGTAAATGTATGATAAAACTACGATTAAAAAAAGTATTTAAAACATTTTATATTGCCTCCCCACCCTCGTACTAAGTCTGGCTGGTGGTAGGTCTTAGCGCTCGGATGAATAGTGCTTCGAGGATGGGGAGGCGAAAATAACCGTTAGAAACAGCGAGAATAGAAGTGTTGCACGTGTGTGCTATTAAGTATCAGTGGGAGAGGTAAGGTGGCGGTAAATTATATTTTCTTCCTACGACCATGTTGTACTTGTAAGGGCATCTGTGTTTAAAGTTTAGAAAGCATGATTTTTTACTTGGAGATATTTTCTATGATTACGAAGTTAACCTATTTGTATCAGTCTCTATTTCTAGGTCAAAGGAGGTGATTTGATTATTGGTATTAACTGTGTGTGTGAAATGTGATAATGAGTTAGTTTCAAATGTGTTTTTGATTAAAGTGTTATGTTAGTACGAGAATTTCGTTCACGTATCAAACATATATAGAAGTATTAGAAATAATATGAATATGAATTGGCTTGAAAATTCTTAGAAAATTGTCATGTATTAAAAGTATTGTAAATTTTGGAAGCTATTTACATATAATTGTCTCAATATAGATTAAACAGCATTACGTTAACAAAATTACTTATACTTGTATAACAATTTGCTTCGATTAAAAATGTAATGAAAAACGATACCGTATTAATTTGATTTAATTTTCAACATACAATTTGTTAATATAACAATTTGATGATTAAATAATAAAAGGCTATATTAAAAGAAAAACATTCAAAACAAAAATGAGAGTAAAACGAATCCCAGACAACGCTGTGTAGGATGAGCTAGTACGTATTACAATATGCTGAAGCAAAAATAGTGTTTCATTTTTTACTGCTATTTATGGTCCGATTGATATATTCAAGTGTATGCAATTTCTTTCTAGTTCTATTTTGTGATGATACTTTTATATGATTTTTGTTTTATTATGATCACATGTATCCCGTTCTCTTCTCTCCCGATCCAATTGGTTCTTTATTTACTTCTTTCGCAATCGTTCAGCCAGCAAAAAGCCCGCCATTTATCTGTCAGTGGTTTACGTCTACAGTTATGAACTGGCAATTATAAAGGCGTCACAAGAAGCTATTCTCGGATCAAACGAGCGTGACGCCAATCAGTTGCCAGCTTCTCATCTCTTCGCATGTATTGATTCATCCGTTTTGTACGAGGCTTTTTTCTTTCATTTTATATTCAGCTACAAAACGGAAGCCATTTGTTAGAGAAAAGATAGAATTTCCCTGGCAGAGTCTGGAACTTTGTGAAGGTCAGACGGGCGGCTTTAGAATGGAAAACCACTGTAGTTCACTTGGACCCAAGGTTTTATATCAACATTCATTTATAAACTTAATTTTATATTAAAACTAGCTTATGGCTGCACTTGAACCGTGCCGGCGCAGTAACTAGGTATGTCAATTTCTATCTGTATCTAGCTTCAACCACTCGCTAGACAGTAGAAATAAACATATTAGTAACATTCTGTAGAATTAAAGACTCATGCTAAGTATTTACATTACAAAGTAAATAACTACGATAGATTTCTATATTCGTTTAAATGTATTTACGCATTGAATCAATATACCATATCCCAAACATTAAAAATTATGTTTTGAAAGTAACATTTAATTCGCTTGGCACTAATGCTTATTGTTACACCGGCCGTTCTTACACAGGAGAAACTACACCGGTTGTCACTATAAATAGTGCGAGTCACCAGAGACACTGAAGACAAAGCACAGTCTTGTAACTGTCTAGCCAAGAGCTAGTCATTTTCTTACTTTGTTAATACACTTGTTAAACCAACCCTCGACTTGACTTCCTTTATTTATTATTTACTGTGGGACAACTTCACAACACTTATTTAGCATAAAATGTCTATTTTTTGTTGATTTTCAGAAAAAAGTAATTTAGTTTAAAAAAATAATATTTATGTAATGTTTGTATGTTATGTCAATTTCTTTAAATTCATAAAAAAACGTATAAAGTTGAACAAAATTAATTTAAATTTACGTGAGAGTCAAACTCGTGATTTAATTTTAAGTGCTTTTACGATTTGACATCGTAAAAGCACTTCCTTCGTATTATATTGCCGGCTTATTCCTCTTTCGTAAATTGACCCGATGTTTCTATTTGTGTACTAACAGACAAACTCCAAAAACACTCGAGCTTTTTAATAGTATAAAGATGCAAATATCAAGCAAATCTCTTTTTAATAGTATATAGATGCAAATATCAAGTCAATTTCTTTTTAATAGTATATAGATGCAAATATCAAGCAAATTTCTTTTTAATAGTTTATAAATGCAAATATCAAGCAAATCTATTTTTAATAGTATACCGATGCAAATATCAAGCAAATATCTATTTAATAGTATATAGATGCAAATATCAAGCACATCTGTTTTTAATAGTATATAGATGCAAATCTTTTTTAATAGTATATACATGCAAATATCAAGCAAATCTTTTTTTAATAGTATATGGATGCAAATCTTTTTTAATAGTATATACATGCAAATATCAAGCAAATCTCTTTTTAATAGTATATAGATGCAAATATCAAGCAAATCTGTTTGTAATAGTATATAGATGCAAAAATCAAGCAAACTTCTTTTTAATAGTATATAGATGCAAATATCTAGCAAATTTCTATTTAATAGTATATAGATGCAAATATCAAGCAAATTTCTTTTTAATGGTATATAGATGCAAATACCAAGCTAATATCTTTTTAATAGTATATAAATGCAAATACCAAGCAAATATCTTTTTAATTATATATAGATGCAAATATCAAGCAAATCTCTTTTGAATAGTATATAGATGCAAATTAAGCAAATTTCTTTTGAATAGTATACAGATGCAAATTAAGCAAATTTCCTTTTAATAGTATATAAATGCAAATAATAAAGCAAATCTCTTTTGAATTGTATATAGATGCAAATATCAAGCAAATTTCTTTTTAATAGTATATAGATGCAAATATCAAGCAAATCTCTTTTGAATAGTATATAGATGAAAATATCAAGCAAATCTCTTTTGAATAGTATATAGATGCAAATTAAGCAAATTTCCTTTTAATAGTATATAAATGCAAATAATAAAGCAAATCTCTTTTGAATAGTATACAGATGCACATTTAGCAAATTTCTTTTAAATAGTATATATATATATATATATATATATATATATATATATATATATAGATGCACATATCAAGCAAATGTCTTCTCTGTGAAAATGAATTTTTAAAAATGCATTCATCGTTTACACTTTACCGCTGTGTCGTGGCTTTATCCGATTATCAAAAGATAAGCATCGTGAGTGATATCATAAAAAGATGGTTAACGTTGAAGGAAATAGTAATCTACTGATGTTCTTTAATTTAAAAAAAACATTAATTCATATTTTCATGTCATATATCATCTCATAACAATCTTAATCTTATTTGCGGTGTTTTATACGATCACTAATCGTTAGTTATTTTTATTCGACAATTCATATTTATTTACTTTCGTTTTATATATTATTCGTTATTTCTTTGTAAACAAAAATACAGTTGTTTTTCTGTATTTAATATGTATTTTTAATGATTTGGACAGAGTTGTGTTACCTTAATCTTGGCTTAGATAGCAAAGACAGTATTTATCAATGTGTCTTCTATAGATTCTTGTTATTTTGTTTAACAAATTAACTTAATTTGGATATGTATGGAACAGACTTTTGCTTATATCACGTCAACTTTGGCTTATATTACGTAGATACAGAGGTATTGAGTGATATAAGCAAAGGTCTGTTCCATTTAAAATTCTTCGTAAATGTTAGATAATCAGATAACTATTTTCTCGTGTCTATTTAAGGGAAAGAAACCCCATTGACTTAAAATATCATACCTTAAACTAAATGAAACCGTGTTTTAGGCCTGTCATCAATCAGACCGACTAGTTATGCGCTTCTATTTGTAAAAGTGTATGTCTGTGACAGTCGGCAAAGAACGATCGAAGATCATGTTGCATGACACGCGGAGGACAACCGCAAATAACATGAAGCCTCTGTCGGGAATTACTATCTCACTTTATATATGTATATGTATATAAAACAATAGAAAATTAGATTCAAATAACGATGTCTTTATTCATTCGTAAACAGATCTAGTTTTTTTACGGGCCGTTTTGTAATTACCCAGACAAAAATACAAAGAATCTTGCATGTTTATGAGTGTAACTTATCAGGAGGCAAAGCTAAAGTGTTGTTAAAAAAATCAGAAAATGAGAAAAAATCAAGTAAAACTCACTTTATTCAAGAATTTACATGTGCAGGTTCATAACAAAAATAAGCTACGGCTGTCTTAGTATAACTGGCGCCATATTCAACACTTCATGTATATACATATATATACATACATACGTATACATATACATCAACATATACATCAATATATATATATATGTAAATAAATACATACATATATATTTTACTATACATATACATATGTGCATATATATATATATATATATATATATATATATATATACGTACATATATATACATATATGTGTATATACTTATACATATATGTGCATATTTGTATATACCTGTAGATATATGTATATATACATATACATATATGGGTGACCATTTGGGAATACAAGGTGCTGTATGTGCTCTCTGCTTATCTCGGCATTGTCTCCAGTCGTCTTGTACTATACTTGCCATTGGAATCAAGTAATGCCGACTTAGGAGAGAGGTTGTTAGGAATTGCGCAACCCTTGCAATTACAAATCCATGCGTGGGCAGCCCCTGGTGGGGCACTCATACGTCGAAATATCGACGGGAGAGTCCATCATATATATATATATATATATATATATATATATATATATATATATATATATATATATATACATATATAAATATATATATATGTGTATATACATATACATGTACATATACATATATGTATATGTATATGTACTATACGTAGCTATACATGCACTGAAATATACATATATATTATAGACATATATATACATATATATATATACACATAAATGTATATATATACATATACATATATTTATATGTATGCATACATATATATATTTATACGCATAAATACATATATATATATATATATATATATATATATATATATATATATATATATATATATATATATATAAATCTCTGTCATGATATGATACACATTAATTTATAGGTAAAACTTCAGGATTCCAATTCTAGAAAAGTTGTTTCTGGATTATGATTAGATCTTGGTAGAGAACAATTTTAACTAAATGAAAATTCTGAAAATAACACCGCAGACATGTGACGTACTTTACGTAACATGTGATATACGTTACGTACCGGTTCGTCTATCAATCACATGTCACGTGGAGATAATTGGTCGGCTACAGTATTTACACATTCGTGCCGAAGAAGTCTGACAAATGTCAGACTTCACGGAATGTGTTCCGATAAACTTACTTCACTTGCACTCCTCAACATATATACTCCCGGCCAAATACAATTAGCAGCAAAATTCCACCCCTTTCAAGATAGGGGTTCCTAGATGCCGATAGATGTTCTACTCTAATAGTTTCTCTTCTCTGACCACTTGCCTTTCGAATTATCTCGTTCCACATTGTTTCTCCGACTGTACCAAAATGCAGAAATGTAAAGTGAAAAAACATGGTGTCTATCACAGTAGCCGTTTACGCTTAGGTGGTAATATACTTTGGATTGAACTCAAGTAAATAAAAAAGCAATGTCTTATATAATCGCTGATCCTCAAATGAATAAATATATTTATACACCTACACCAAGTAAATATATCTTGATAATCGTATTTAAGAAGTTCGGCTCATACCTCGTATACAATCTAGAATAGTTAATTCAACGTGACGGGTTCTATGTTTTTATAGAAAGTCACGTATATAAAAACAAACTAGAAAGGATGTAAGTAAAATTCCGAAATTCTTTCGTCTGAATGATTTGTGTTAATTTGAAAACATTAGATGAAGATATCGGTCACTTTGGGGCAGACACGTATTGATGTAGTCATCAATTCTGGACTTAAATGTGATTTGTTTCGCAAAAATAGCCGACCGCTGATGCATTTAAGAATGCTGTGGTAACATAAAAGTGGTCAAGTAAATTTACACACGGCACGTGTCCACACTTCGTCGCAACTTTGTCTAACCCGTGTCATCATTGTAATATTATACATAAATATTGGAAGAATTTCTTCTCACCCTACACGACATTGGATTTGTTCCTATATATAGTTCTAGATTCTTCTTGTCAGTTCTCCTACACCTTCGTATTTTGTCAGTTATATTATTGGCAAAAACAATATTCCGTCTAATTTTGGCTGTTACTGATTCGAACGGCTTATCAAGACTTTTCCGACTCTGCATGATAACATGGAAAAAGTCCTACCGACACCATTGATCGCCCGATGTAGAGAAAATAAGTTTAATTATAGACGGTAAACTCAGAAATAGAATGCCATTTTGAAAAAATAAAAATATCACAATTATCGTTTTATCATAGCATATATATATATATATATATATATATATATATATATATATATATATATATACAATTTATTTAGCATTTTCCAAATTTAACAACAGATACTACAAACAAAGATTCGACCTATGAATAGAAAATCCGGAAAGCTAGCGGAAACACGATTACATACATTTTACACCCGTCATCACGTCACAATAAAAACATGAAATATGTGCACCCAATATCTGTCGGATGAATTTTACATAATCCAAGCCTCTACCAACTTTGTTAAACCACATAAAAACTGTTACATGAATGGGAGAAAAAAGGCCTCCACATATTTCTCACCAAAGAAACATTAAAGTACACACTGCTTATATTCTCAGACTTATCAATTTACCTACAAACACGCACAACAGACATATATAGAACGCTCTAAATAAAATCGGCATCTATATCATTAACTGTTGCGTACATACGCAATTATTATATTCGTAAAAATTAACATTTCCTTGACAAAAGAATACATGAACGTAAAACAGCCATTAAGCTAGGTAACGACCAAATGCACTTCTCTCTCATATCCTATTATTGATGTAGAGATGGACAATAACAAGATCTGGTCAGATTCCCCACGTTTTGTCAAAAACAAAATACTAGATAATGCTATTTCACTTGATAATGGCTAAAACGATTTCCCCAAACAACCCCCCCCCTCTCTCTCTCACTCTCTCTCTCTCTCTCTCTCTCTATATATATATATATATATATATATATATATCCTCCTCGGCTAGAAACCTCCGATACTTCAATTATTTAGCCTATTGACCTACATTCTGTGTTTTCTTGTTGAATTTAACCTGTGATCCTTACCTGTCTATAATAACACCACCTGCTTTTCCATTCAGAACACTTTTACTGATCAAATTCAACTTATTGCTAATGTTCCCCTGTCACTCAACACACTTTATCTTTACACCTGCTATTTCAGTATTTCTCTCCTCTCTTTTGCATAATAATATTTGAATCGTCTTTTTTGCCTGTACCATAAGTGTTCTATCTTGAGAAATATAAAGCGAAATATCGAACCTCCAGTAATGGCTTGATGATTTTGATTGTTGTTCTATATAGATGCCTACCTTTTATTCACTTATTTCCATTTTAATTTTTCCAATATATTCTGTCAAATTTATAGGACTACGACGACCTCACACCCCTCTCTCTTTCTCTCTCCCTCTTTCTCTCTTTCTCTCTCTCTCTCCCTCTTTCTCTCTATATATATACATAGAAAGATATAGATAGCTCTATTTATTATTTAGCAATATTATGCAAATTCTATTTTATATACTCAACTGACAGACTGTTTCGCTGTATCACAGCTCTTACGTTTTGCTACATAGACAAGTGCTTCAAGCTAAGATCAAAATACCTTTTTATCGACAGCCGATGATTCTTTCCACTATGATTACAGCATGAGCCACAAAAAAGAAAATCTTAATGTTTTATGAACAATATCAGCTACTGAGAGTACTACAAAGAGTGTAGCACACATATATATATATATATATATATATATAGTGAGAGAGAGAGAGAGAGAGAGAGAGAGAGAGTTCTTCAAATTAATGATGTATATTAAATAATAATTTATCATTTTCCAACAGTTTTATTTCATTTTTTAAATTCAGCATATAATTGTCAGAATTCTTTTTTTTTAATCAACATTCCATTTTCTTCACGTTATAAACGCTTGTATCTTAATATAGCATGGGTAATGTGGCTTAACGTAATTTGCGATACTCCATAGTATTTTTACTATTTATAAAACAGAATCTATGGTTGATTTAACATGTGTTGAAGGGTAAACGTCTCTTATAGACTGACACAAATTCGATTTTGTTCATCATTACTTTTTTCTGTAAAGCCTTCAAAAGGCAAGATGTATCTATGCAATGCGAGTGGAAGAGATAAATCCAATATATAAAAGTACTGGTCGGTATTCAGAAGTGATCCTGACTGTTGGTCAGATACTTGCATTTTAACACAGGAATACAAAGAGAGAAAAACATCTGACACTTAGATAACTCATAAGCCTATTAATCGTGATTAACTTCTTAGATTTTACACACCATTAAATATAAAACGATAAGATGGATAGATGAAGAGAGAATCAAAATAAAAAGTAAACATTTTAAATAGAAAATCGATTTAAGAAGATAAGCAAATAGACTTTGACGCAATGTGTAACGGTTCTATCGAAGAAAATTAAAAATATATTTGGAGGAGAACGTAAAACTCAGGAATTAAGAAAGAAAACGGAAGTTGATTTTAAATAACACTAACTGTAACTATCACCTAACACAAACGTTAACATTCATTTTTACTAACTGTAACTATCACCTAAACAAACGTTAACATTCATTTTTACTAACTGTAACTATCACCTAAACAAACGTTAACATTCATTTTTACTAACTGTAACTATCATCTAACACAAACGTTAAAAGTAATTTTTACTAACTGTAACTATCATCTAACACAAACGTTAACATTCATTTTTACTAACTGTAACTATCATCTAACACAAACGTTAACATTCATTTTTACTAACTGTAACTATCATCTAACACAAACGTTAACATTCATTTTTACTAACTGTAACTATCATCTAACACAAACGTTAAAAGTAATTTTTACTAACTGTAACTATCACCTAAACAAACGTTAACATTCATTTTTACTAACTGTAACTATCACCTAAACAAACGTTAACATTCATTTTTACTAACTGTAACTATCATCTAACACAAACGTTAAAAGTAATTTTTACTAACTGTAACTATCATCTAACACAAACGTTAAAAGTAATTTTTACTAACTGTAACTATCATCTAACACAAACGTTAACAGTAATTTTTACTAACTGTAACTATCATCTAACACAAACGTTAAAAGTAATTTTTACTAACTGTAACTATCACCTAACACAAACGTTAACAGTAATTTTTACTAACTGTAACTATCACCTAAACAAACGTTAACAGTAATTTGTACTAACTACTTAAACAAAATTGTACTTATTTTAGTGTATCTGGTACTCTTCATTTCGTTTTGGATGTTTCACATTTTTTATTATATTAGGCATCCAGTCTTTAATAATTATAATTAAGATAATTGTCCGCTTTCGTTAAACAAATTATGCGCATCATAGTTATATATATATATATATATATATATATATATATATATATATATATATATATATATATATATATATATATATTAATATGTGTATATATATATTTTGAAATAATTACATGGGGAGGGTCTAGAAACTGGGAATGATAAGCAAGTTTAAATTACCAAGCATAAATGACGGTCAGAAGATTTAAAATATAGAGATGTCGTTAGAAATATTTATCTGATGTTACATGTTTTAGAAATTCTACAATGATCTACAGAAAAAACAATTCAAACTCAAATCATGGAATAATAGAATAATATTCAGTAGGTGGTTCGTTTACATTAATAAATATAATTTAATGGGTCTTGATTTAAAAAGTAGTTTTCAGGGGAAAATATAAGTAAACAATAAAAAGGTCGTCAAGAGGTAGAAGTTATAATTTAATAATAATAGCAATAATATGTTTAGGGCAAGGTCAACTGAATTATAATGCATATGCATATCCATATAAATTAAGGATAGAAATAAACTTAAGAATAACAGTTGATATCAATTGTTCTAATAGTTAGTACACACATTTTAGAATGAGGAACTGTTCTATAATTTGGATACTTTACGCTTAGCGTCAGGTAATTCGCTTAAAAATAAGAAGACTATTTTGAAAGGTTAAGATTAGAAAGGCACAAAAGATTTTTACTAGAAAGAAATGCAACCTCATAAAATAAATGTACCTCATTTAAGGGATTAATTGAACGGTGAGAATTAGCGAATATATTATTATTAAAGTGGTTCTTGAAATAAGTTATGCAGATTTATTAGATAATATTTGTCAAATAAGCATAAAACTAATATATAGTTAAATTATGAATAAAGTTATAGGATGGTGCATGATAATAAAAACGGTGTAAAATGGGGATGAAAAATGTGCGGATGGAATAAGTAAAAATTATGAAAAGTGTACAATTAGTAAAGAATGTATTTTAGTGAATTTAACAATTAATTGTGGGGTCCAATTTAAAATGTTATATGGGAATCTTAAATTAAAATGATAATGTAATAGTGGTGTCAAGCGAAAGTCATTAATAAAGCTATATTTTACAGCTTCGCACAGTTTTAAAAATTTGAAGAAATGATAATTTTAGGGAAGTCTTAAATAAGTATGAAAATAGGGATTAAGAGAAAAAGTGTAAAAGATATTAAGTATTACTAAAACGCATCAAACTTAAAGAGATATATCATAATTCAGGCATTCTATTAGTTGAGTCGACTTCACTATTGGATGGAGGTGGAGTATCAGTTAGAGCTAATAATTAGCTATATTTAAAATTCATGTCTGCATGCCGAGAGAAGTTCGTTTTTAAAATGTATTATATTTTTACTCTTAGCAGCAGTGATTATTATTACGGCTAACAAAATTTAGATCATGTGGTGTATAATTTTGATTTCTTCAGGATCGACCAGTGCATTAAATATGGAATATTTTTCGATTTGAAATCTTAATCATGTGTGTTAAGGATGTATTATCATTTTTATCGTAGGTTTTCTGAAAGAAGGTATATTGTCTGAGATGGATTTTTAGTAAGTAAACTGATGCACTGGATAGGTGTGTATTTTAGGCGAAGTAAGTATTGTGTTAGGTACACTATAAGTAGAGAGGTATTCATGTGAAAGGGTGTGTTTGAATTATTTGAAGAGATTATTATATGAGGTTGTGTTATTTAGGTGAAAGTGATATTAACTGATGTGGAAGAATAGTTACTGCTTGGAGTCACATCACAGCCATTGAGTTGGCAATGTGTAAGTATACTCGATAGACGTATAAGTATACTAGTATTGTTTAGTAAGTTAGCACGGATAATGAATTTCTTTACAGTGCATGCGTACGAAATGTTGATGTACACATAAAAAAACATCCATTTTTTGGTTTTCCTTTTTCATTTTCCCATTACGTCGGATTACCTTCATCCTTCTCTTCCCATATATATATATATGTGTGTGTGTGTGTGTGTGTGTGTGTGTGTGTGACGGGTGATAGTTCGAATGATTTCGATGGGAATCCGAGTAAGAGAGCTCAATGTATATTTAAACAGAGCATGAATACATTTTAAAGGCGAAAATAAATAGGCACACATTCGGGTTGTACGCATTATAACTTATTTCCACTTAGATCGGTCTCATCAGATGTATAACTAACCACATTTAGAACATGAATGATGAGAAAATGTTACCACTATTTTTAAAGGTAAAAAAAAATTTAGTTGATGATTGGTCGTTATAATGAAAAGGAACTTGGGGAATGGTAAAAGGCCACGGTGACTAATTGTAATTAATAATAATAGAAAAGAAGGTAGCAAAGGCAAAAGATCAATTCCCCTATTTAAAAAAAATCATGTTTTAAATGTAGAAATGGGATTAACAAAGTTCACGATTAAAAAAATAGCAGATATAATTATACAAATGTGTTAGTTATACATCTGATGAGACCAATCTAGCTCCAAATAAGTTATAATGTGTACAACCCTAATGTGTGTCTAGTTTTTTACACTTTAATATATATATATATATATATATATATATATATATATATATATATATATATATATATATATATATATATATATATATATATATATAGTTAAAGCAGTAAGGCAGCCAACATTTTTCAAATGTTTTTTAAACATTTACTTATTATTTTGTTATTTTCTCATTTCATAATTTTATATAACGCGTTTACAAGCTGTGGTCCGCTTTCATCAGATATGTAAATCCAAATGGATTACATATGAGAGCGAACCACCGCTTGAAACGCGTTATATAAAATTATAAAATGAGAAAATAACAAAATAATAAATAAATGTTTAAATAAACTTTTACAAATGTTCGTTGGCTTAATCCTTTACATATATACTTTTCTCTCGTTGGAACTGCACTAATACTGGACAACCCTGTTATATATATATATATATATATATATATATATATATATATATATATATATATATATATATATATATATATAATGTGTGTGTGTTTTTAAGCAGCGTATTTTTATTTAGACAAACATTATTAATCCTTTTTTTTAATTTTCTTCTGTTCATCTTGATGAATCAAATCGAAAGTATTAGCGAAAAAGGAGAGAATATGAAACGAGAAACCCATGGAACGTACATACACCAATTTGACGGAAACACTAAATGGACTATTCAGAAAGTTGAATAAATAAATAAAAAGTCTTATCCTGCAAATTATTGTTATGTAATAATGTTTGCAGATATAAAATATATATATATATATATGTATATATGTATATATATATATATGTATGTATATATATATGTATGTATATATATATATATATATATATATATATATATATATATATATATATATATATATATATATATATTTATCTGTGTAAACATCTACAGGATAATAATCCAAAGAATTTCAACTGGGCTCAATATCAAATAAAGCTTTTATATATGATTATTTTTATTTACACAGACATGTACACAATATGCGACACTGGCATGCGATGTTATCGATCAACAGCGGTTATAAACTGAGATCTTATCAAGCGGAGTTAAAATCCGATCTTAACCTTATATTATATTTTGAAAGAATGAAATTAGGAGAAAAGAAAAAAAATTAAAATCAAAATTTGGAAAGTCACGTGGATGGGACCGTTAAGAATCAAAATAAAAAATATATATAAAGTAAGAATACATAAAAGATATATAAAGACAGTTGGACAAATCAGGGATAGACTAAAATTGAATTTAACAAAATAATGTTGGCGTGCAGAAAGTATTGTGTATTGTATTAATGATTTAATTTCTGGATTTTTCGGGTAAAAGTATACATGAAAATAATAATTGTAAGATAAAATAAATATTGATCAAGTATGTATCTATAAATATGTGTATTTGACATGTATAATTTCTCTCATAAACACGCGCGTTTTAGAATTGTAATATTGGGTCAATTGGTATGTACATTATTTGGTTTCAAACACTTATATAAATATGCTGGCATATTAAACTTTACGTGGAAACCCGACATTACAATGTTGGGGGCTTTATCAGGTTAAATCATTTCCACTGAAATCAAATCATTTTAAGTGCAATGATAAAAAGGGTTTACACTTTCTCTTCGTTCTCTAACATTGAACGCAGTAGACAGCAACAAAAGCCAAACTAAAAAAATGGCGGCGGACCGTCGCGTTTTAGCGATTTAGTGATGGCGACCGTTGGACGTCAACATTAATTTCGCTTTAAGGAAAAGAAATAAACGAAAATGATCAAGAAAAAGGAAATCACTTTGAAGAATCGAAAATTAATGAGAAAAAGAAATGTATACTCTGATGTTAAGAGAACAATAGGACGGTTTAACACAAAAAAGACAGGTAAAAAGAAAATGGAAAGACCTGAGACAATGATTTAGAAAAAATAGAAAACAATGCAAACATGGAAAAAATTGAATTATGAATAGAAAATGAAACCGTTTAAAATAATAAAAAACGGAATAGTTTACTGATCGAACAAATAAAAACTTATGAGCAATATTTGATTTCAAAAACCAAATAAGAAACGAGTAAAAATAACTAAATAGAAGAAAAGCATATATATATATATATATATATATATATATATATATATATATATATATATATATATTAGTCTAATTTTATATATATATACAGATAGGCCCTAATCATGTTTGTACAATTAAAATGGTATACTTATATATATATATATATATATATATATATATATATATATATATATATATACTTGTTGAGCACAATAAGATAAACACCGTAAAGTTTCGCAGGATCAACTTCTATAGAATTGCGGCGATAAAAATAAATAGATATGAAAAATCAACGTACGCTTTTGGTATAATTCAATTTTCTCGGCTAAAAATGATGGATTTGTTAATTTGTACTTAACGCTAATGTGAACATAAAAAATCCTGCGTACTTTAAAACTATACTAACAATACGAAAGAAAAATGTGTTTACGAGTGAAACGTGCAATTTCATGCTGAGATGACATAAGCAGGAAAGCACATAAATATCATCAAAGAACCAGTGACATGAACCTTGTACAAAGTGGAAAATCTCCTTTTTTATCATATTCAATCAATTATTATCAACAATACATTTATTGAAAAAGCAAGTAGAACTGAAGGAAATATTAAAATAAAAATCATGCTAACATTTATAGTTTGCATGTCCTTAATATTAGGCTTCGTTTTTGATTTTCAACTGTTAGTGAGGCTAGCTATTCTTAGCTGGGAAACACATTTCATATATATATATATATATATATATATATATATATATATATATATATATATATATATATATATATATATATATATATATATATACATATATATATATATAAATACATTAATCTGTGTATTGGTATATATATATATATATATATATATATATATATATATATATATATATATATATATATAGTAGCAAATATATGCTCTCTCCGGTTGCATACTTTTTCTAGGCTGGGAGGATGAATTCATGATGAACGAACTACATACACTGAACCCTAAAGGAGGAGGTATTAACGAACATATACTGCAATAATCCTCAAAGCAGGAGGTAATTTCTGGTAGGATGGTATCATGACAACAGTACAGGTATTACAATACCCCTTCCAAAATAAAGGAGGGAATACCTGGGAGGATCTTCCCATAAAAGCAGAAGGTAACGCCTGTGAATATAGTATCATAGCAACAGAAAAAATACTACACTACAATCTGCCGTCCCCCACCCCCCCAAAAAAAAGTAATCCCTTGGAAGATGGTCTCATGACGAAACAACATATACTACATTAAGGAGGATTAAAAAAGGAGGAGGTAACTCCTTGGAGGGCGGTTTTATGACAACAGAATCGATACTACACTAACCTATCCCCATTAAAAGATAATACAATAATAAATTAAATTATTTCTTGGGGGAAGGGGGTCATTCATTTATAAATGCCGAGTTATAAACACATATTTTTTATAGTTTCCTGGTCTTTTCTTAGATCCCACTACTCATTTTAATTCAATGAATTTATATGAATAAATATATTTATGAAAACAAATTTCAACAATTATAAGATATTTAAAGTATGATGCCCCCCAACATTGAATGTGGTATTGTGGTTACTGAGATGGTTCTAGTTAAGAGTAAGATTAGGGGTGCGACGTAATGGGTGAACATTTCAGATTCATGCGAGTAGTATTTTTTTGTGTTCATTTATACATAAATAACACTAAACAATCAAACTTTTTTGAAATATTAGCAAAATTCAGAAGGTGCAGGCCAAAAATAGCCGTTAGGGCTCCACGGAACTCAAAATCCATCATTTTTCGGTGAAAAAGTGGTTTCATGCGACATTGCAGGTCTTAACACATCCTCAAAAGCTATGAATGGATATAAATGGTTAAATCTGATATAGTACTTTAATTTAGGATCATTAGGAGTTTGGCTTATTAGGGCTATTTTTCACTAGTTTTTAGCTATTCTACATACATGAAAACCCTTTCACAGCCTGAAAATCGTCCTAAATTACAGTACTATGTAAGATTTAACCATCTATTACCATTCATAGCTTTTGAGGATGTTTTAGGATCTGCAATTACGTCTTACCCCTAGTAAGATAGACATTTTTTATAACTCTTGACTAATGATGACCAACAACCCCTTTTTTTCTTACACTGTTGATCCCATTGTGCCTAATTTGTTGGCAATTTTAATGTTTATATGTTGTGCAAATAAATAATTGAAAGTGTAGTATCTGTTCTCAGCATCTCATTTACTATTTTATTATCGACGAAACTATTGCTCTACACAATAAAAACAATAACATCATAATACAAGGTCGTTAACAGGAGAAAAAGAAGAGAGGGAGAGAAAGAGAGCACTAGAGAGAGAGAGCGAGAGAGAGAGAGATTAGATTAGTTTATTTTCTTAAGTAAAACTTTATCGAGTTTGTTTTTTAATACTCAGGTATTTCTTGTTTTAGTTTATTCCTTTTGAGGGGCGTATAAATTTCATTTCGATCAGTTGTTTTAGCATGTTACAACAGTATTGATAAAAATTAAATTACTATCCCTTCTGAGTAATACCGGAAGCCTTGCTAATTTAAAATAATAAACTTTTCAAACAGAAAACGTTCACATTTTGGTAATTTTGAAACATTTATTTACCTTTTAAATGTGAACGTTTGAACACAAATGCTAAATATTTGTCCAGAAATAAAAGAATATTGCAAAACAGAACACTTGTTATATTAAAATTTAAAAAATCATTGAATAAAACAATAATACCAAATAATAATTAACTTTTACAAAACCAATATGCAAATAAGTTAACCTTGCAAATCTGATATCACATCTATATAAACGGTATATAAATTAGATGGTGCGCAAATTAAATAAGTTGAAGTAATTGGAAATCTACCGTTTCGACTTTACCGTTCGTGCGAGAAATGGGCCCAACCTTCGTCTTTATTAGATATACATAGATATGTCTGTATTCGTGGCCGGCTTAATATTCAAAAATAAAATATTATCTTTTGCCGAAATAATGATATCTCTAAACTTTTGATTATGTCTATAAAGTTTAAAGACATCATTATTTCAAGTGATCATTATAGCAATGCAAAATTAAGAAAGAAAAGGAATTAAATGAAGACGTCTATATGAAACAAAATAAAATCAACGCATGTGTAGAGGTATGGATGATTTGTCCCTTAGAATGTGTTCATATTTATTTCCTTGAGATGAGCAGGAACAGCAGTAGTGCAAACATTACTTTCTGTCATCCTTATTGATAATTGTTCCGAAAAATACTGAAACTAGATCAAACAGTCAGCCAGCCTGGTGACGTTTTTTCCTAATTTTCGTTCTTTATTTTCCTCTTTTTAATTTTTATTATATTGGATCAGTTGCCAAAACGAAAGAGATAGACATATAGAGAGGGTCTAGGGAGCGAAATGTTCACAACTGAGCATGTTTAGACAGAAAGAGGCAGAGAGGGGGCGGTTGTAAAATAAAATATATTACACGCACTTCCTTAATTTCTAATTGGTTATCTAAGCTCCCGGCTTTTTTTTAAAGAAAGGCGTCACCAATAACTGTCTCATTAGATGGAAGAAAGTAATCTGATAGAAATCCCTACAATATTCTTGTGAAAGACTCTACTACAAAACGCCCTCTCTAAAGATTTTGTAAGCGTGAGATTTTACTTCATTTTAAGCGTTCCTTAAATTGACTTTTCAGTTTGCAGTTTTTCTATTTGAATTATTGGTCGTTACAGCTTTGACTTGAACAATTGAAGGACACAGAATTGTTAATACGGTTTAGAAAAGTTGAAGGACACAGAAGTGTTAATATCGTTTAGAAAAATTCGTGTAATTCTATACGTTTGATTAAATGTTTTCTTTTATCTGACTAAATGTGATTTAGTATTGCTATGAAGTATTTCTATATTGTTAACACTACTTGCAGAGATAATGCTTCCATACGATCTTATCTGAGATCTGAAATGGCTTCTATGCTATGGCCAGTTGATGCGATGTTATGCATGCTAATTAATATTATGAAAATAAGCCTGCGCGTGTAACATGCGGAAATGAGCATTCATTTGGATAAATATTGTTATATGGACTGAATAAATATACTTGACCACGCATAACTGATCAGATCAGTGTTATTTATATATTACTAGCATGCCTACCCAGCGTTGCACGGGGTTATGAGAAACAAAATAGAAGATGTTTAAATGGTATGTAACATATTTATATTAAAACTTGTATCAATATTCCTGTCTGTTTCTCTTTTCCCCGTCCATTCCTTTCTCTTGTTGTGATGTTTTTTTAATAAAAATTAATAATAATAAATGTAAGAAATCCACCTGAGAATTGTGTTTAAAAGCATTGCTCCTGGGCAACACCCATTTTACACACACTTGTTGTATTTAGCACTGAGATATTCAGCATATTCCCCTTACTAAGTGGTACACTGCTCTATCTAGCATATTGAACAATTTCCGATTCAGTATATATCCCTTACTAATTACACACATGTTCTATCTAGGGCAGGGGCGGACAACCTCCGGCCCGAGGGCCACATCCGGCCCACGAAGGTTTAGCGTCCGGCCCGCCACCCTGCTATGCTTTATTATTGCAATCCGGCCCGCCGACCTCCCAGTAAAACTCATATCATTTTGTGACATAGACGTAAAAGTAGGTTTCAATTAAGATTTACAGTGGGATAAAAATGTATGAATATCAGCGAGCGATTATGCATGTATATTTCATTTTTATTTAACTATTAAGAGATAAAAATAGAAAGAGAGAGGCAAAGAGGAAACGTGAGACGAGGAAAGGGTATGAAACATAGAACCTATGTGAGGTGTGTCAAAACGAATGATGGATGAACTTGTTACTTCCCCCGTCATTAATTTTAGGATTCCAAAATGTCTCTTAAGAAAAAAATCAGATTTGTAGAGTGTTCAATGCAATTTTTGTACAATTTATTCATGTCAACAAAATATAGTAATTCTGAGATTTCGTTTTTCACTCCGGCCCGCGATCTGCTTCCAAAAGTCTCATCTGGCCCTCACTCTGAAAAGGTTGCCCGCGCCTGATCTAGGGTATTGGGCGCTGTTCGATTAAACATAAGACTTACTAAGAGTAAACTATATCATAACACGTACCTGATTAATGTAGAGTATTGAGTAAATCCGAAATCAGCATTATTTTACAGACTTGCTACATCTAGAGAATTGAGAGCTATTTTCTTCAAAGGAGGGGGAGGGTCATGTTTATCTATTCCCCCCTCCTCCATCATCATCTATGCCCAATTTTACAATTTCTAATTATACATATGGCCTCCCCCTCACGGTCTGTAATAAATTATGCAATCCCCCCTCTCAATTTATGCGTAAAGATTAGATATGCTTCAAATTTCCCCCTCTCTCTAAATATGTATTAAATAGGTTGTTACCACCTCTCTCTTCAATTATATTTGAATTGTCGATTGTGAATTTAATTCTTTTTTTCAGTTTCAAAAATGTAATCGTCTGGATCGGATGCTTGAAAAAACCACAAGGTTGAAATAAATTATTGCATCGATGATTATGTAATTTCGTGTTATTATACTTTATTTTATATATATATATATATATATATATATATATATATATATATATATATATAGGGAAGGTTTACACGCTGAGGAATGGGGGGCAAGAGCTTTTCATTCATACTTAGACTTTTTTCGACTCAAATATTTTGTGGATTAGACACCTGACGAAATATCCCAATTTACATACACACACACATACACACACACATACTCACACATACATACACACACACACATATATATATATATATATATATATATATATATATATATATATATATATATTGTCAATTAAAACAATAAGCAGTTTCTGAGTTATAAGAGTTTCTCACGTCTAAAATACGTATTGTTTTAACTTCGGCTACGAAATAAGCAAAAAAGAGGAAATCAAAAACAAAAAAATCACCATTTAAAGATATTAACATGAGAGAATGCGAAAGAAAAAGAAACAGGACTCTTAGAGAAAATGGGCATGATTAGGATAGATCAAGGCGATCCATAAAACAGGCTTGGTAAACATGCGACTGGGGTCTCCGACTGGGGGCAGACATGCGATTACTAAATCAGTGTTTGTTTAATTCACTTAAGGCAATACAAAACGCAGCACACAAAAATTGAAATTACCTTAAAATATTATTTATAAAATAAAAATATTCATACAATTCTCATGACAACATAATCAGTATTGATAATGGATAATTTTCCAAACGTTTATCAGATATTTTTTCTCCCCCCTTTACATGTTTATTATTAGTTTTATGTTCTTCTTAATGTAAGTGGATTTTATTATTACGACTGCGTATAACATGTATTATCGTATACTGAAGAAATAAGCATTTCTTCATTTTCTATAAAAAAAGAATTGTATATATAACAAACATAAACAAATTTTGTATAACATATCATTTTTTCTCCGAACATTATTTTGTTCATAAAGTATTTGATTTTATAAAATGTTGAATTTGTTTTCTGATTGTATTATGTGTTTATATTTTTAGTCATCAAGTTGTCAATATAAACAAACTGACTCATAATGTTTGTCTTTGGGGAGGATTAGGGTTAAGATATAGTTGCTAATTACTGGACATTACAAAAAAAAATTCTTACTAAAACTTTCCTCTGTAATTATTATTTAGTAGTACTTTTGGTCTTCACATGTCCTCACCCAGTCGTGGACACCAGTCGCATGGTTGCCGGGCCTGTATTATGGATCGCCTTAGGGTAGATAGATAAAACATCGCTACTTATCAATTTATGGGGTTATGAAGCGACCATATTCAACACCGTAAACTTGTTCTCTGACCAGCACTTCAATAAATAGACATGGGAAAGTTATATATATATATATATATATATATATATATATATATATATATATATATATATATATATATATATATATATATATGGGAGGTTTACACGCTGAGGAAGTAGAGGGGGTAATGGCCTCTCGTTTATATTTATAATTTATGTTAAGAGACCTGAAAGCAACAGTGTAAAGGATTCTCAATACCTTTCAAATATTGAAGGGGCACATAGTAATTAAGCAATGTTTATTAGTATAGTAATTGCGTTTAACAAAATAAAAAAAACTGTAAAAAGAAAGTAATTGACGATTTCCTTAAAGCCGAAACGCTGGTGAAGTAAAAAAAATTAACAAAATGTATAGGTTAAAGGTTTTGAACATTAATAAAAACAGTCTATCACCTGTTCATAGTCCGATGACCTTTTCAATTACCTATATTGCGATCTGCATTACCTTAAAAGTACACATATAAAAACGGAACGGTCAGTACTGTCACCCCTTCTCTCTCTCTCTCTCTCTCTCTCTCTCTCTCTCTCTCTTTTTCTCAGCTGTCTGCAAATACTTCATTTTTTATTTCCATTGCTCTTTCATGCTTCTTTGCTCTCTTTCTCTTTCTCGTTAACCTTGCTGAAAATGAAAAAGACCAAACTTATATTGGGGGTGGCAGATAGAGTTGAATAAGCTTACGCAATGCAGTTTGAGGGAAATTAATTCAGCATGAGTGAATCAAAAATATTTTTAAAAAAATTAAAACAATGTGGTTTGCAAAGCCTCCAAAATTGATTTTGAATTCAATAAGTCATATTTATGTTATAATTGTATATACTTATATATTTTGTTATATATAAAAAAAATTGAAATATCTTTTATATAAAGTAAAGTTCGTGCTCTGTAGCTTCATTAATAAAAGCTAGATATCAAGAATTGGTTGACATTTAATTCAAAGGCAACCAAGTTATAATCAACAAGGTAGCAGTCCTGTAGTAATGTGTACCACGGGCGGAGAGATTTGGAAGCATAACCGCATTTTGAGGGAGAAAGGAAAGTTATTTTCTTGTGTGGTCGAGAGACGAGTTCTTCTTGGGAATCTCTTAAATAGTAAAACTACAAATTGGAGCTATTTCGAGCACCTTCTCTGGTAATAACAGAGACTAGAAAGGTCTCTTCTGTTATAAAGTGGGTTGTACGCATGAAATAGTGCGGCACCTCTCCAGATAGGGCAACAGTATTTTCTGTAAACATGATTCGTTAGCGAAATACTGTTTCACATTTTTAAGTGCTGTCTTTATTGAATGTAATATTAATAAGTACTATTAATGAAAAAGTAATGAGTACCATCAATGAAAAAGTAATGAGTAACATTAATGAAAAAGTAATGAGTAACATTAATGAAAAAGTAATGAGTACCATCAATAAAAAAGTAATGAGTAACATTAATGAAATAGTAATGAGTAATATTAATGAAATAGTAATAAGTAGCATTAATGAAAATGTAATCGGTACCATTAATGAAAAAGTAATGAGTAGCATTAAAGAAACAGTAATGAGTAATATTAATGAAAAAGTAATGAGTAGCATCAATGAAAAAGTAATGAGTAGCATTAATGAAAAAGTAATGAGTACCATCAATGAAAAAGTAATGAGTAATATTAATGAAAAAGTAATGAGAAGCATTAAAGAAAAAGTAATGAGTAATATTAATGAAATAGTAATGGGTAGCATTAATGAAAAAGTAGTGAGTAGCATTAAAGAAAAAGTAATGAGTAATATTTATGAAATAGTGATGGGTACCATTAATGAAAAAGTAATGAGTAGCATTAAAGAAAAAGTAATGAGTAATATTAATGAAATAGTGATGGGTAGCATTAAAAAAAAAGTAATGAGTAATATTAATTAAATAGTAATGGGTAATATTTATGAAATAGTGATGGGTAGCATTAATGAAAAAGTAATGAGTAGCATTAAAGAAAAAGTAATGAGTAATATTAATTAAATAGTAATGGGTACCATTAATGAAAAAGTAATGAGTACCATTAATGAGAAAATAATGAGTACCATCAATGAAAAAGTAATGAGTAACATTAATGAAATAGTAATTAGTTGCATTAATTAAATGAGTACCATTAATTAATTTAGTAATGAGTAAAATTAATGGAATAGTAATGAGTACTATCAATTAAATTTTAATGAGTACGTTTAATGAAATTGTTATGAGTGGCATTAAAGAAATAGTAATGAGTGCCATTGATGTAATAGTAATGATTAACATTAATGGAATAGAAATTAGTACCATAGTGTACAGGTATGAACACATTTTACGCGAATTTAACAAAATCATTTATTTTTTAAACATGCGGTTTTTATAAGTGTATATGTTTCACTTTATAACGTATACATTATTGATGCAAACTTAATTCTGGCCCACTTTGATTGGACAGCAAACAAGGCAACATGCGGAGGACGCGGACGCTTTGAAATATATTGGTTTTAGATAATGAGGTAACTGCAAATGAACAGATCTATAAATAATACAGATATTTTCAGACAGTTTTAAACAGTTTCTTCTCGAAAAAATATGCTACTCTCATAAATCATACAATAATTTTGTTTCTCTATGATCAGCTTTCATTTTCCTTCGCCTCGCTTTCTCACATACGAAAAGATTATTATTAATTATAATATTGACATTTAATCAATAGATGAAACACAATTATTAAAAAGTTTTTTTTTAAGGGTGTCGTCTCCGCTCTTTACAGAAGATGCTTCTTCGCGCTGCTAAAATAATGCTCGAACACTGGAAATACAGTAAACTTTAAACTTTAAACTTTAAAGGTTAAAAAGGTGACCTTTTTAGAGATTCATATATTCTTAATTAATGTTTATAAAATGTGAATCAAAATTGAGTGGTGTGTGCTTCGGATCCGATTGATCCTCATAGAGCACTGGGATACGTTGAATAATTGATGGGTTTTCACTGTATGTCAACCAATAGTGGGTCATTTTTTGCCGAAATCGTATAAGATCATTTTGTAGATTATTTTTTGTAAGCGGACATTTTCTTAATGAATAGGTTATAAAAGCTAGTTTCTATTTATCCTATGCTGACACTCCGGGTGATGATCTAGAAGTATTAACTAAGGGATAGTTCCACACTCCAGAAATCTCACAAATGTCGTCCTCACCAGTAGATATAAGTTTGTGTCATACCTATAAACTTCAGTAGTAAATATCGCTAGAGAATTAAGTGAGCCGAAGAAAAGATAGAGGCGATGGATTTCCTGGTGGTGAGATTGGGTAGAGTAGCACAATTTGCCCAAGTTTCGTGTCCGATGAAGTTTCGTGTCGTCGTCTGCCAGATAAATACTACCACTATGAGACACTGTCAGATAATTCCACAGGACATAATGGTAAAGAAAAAAGTAACTCCTTATTCTCAAATTCGCGACTTTGCCACCGGATGCATTTTATGGACCAGCTGGCTATAAAAATAAACATCATCAATATGTGTCGCTAAACTAAGAAGTGATCAATGTCAGTCTTGTCAATCTGTAGTGCAATCAATTACCTATGAACTTTACAAGTACTAAAATAGTGATATATATATATATATATATATATATATATATATATATATGTATGTGTGTGTGTGTGTGTATGTGTGTGTGTGTGTGTATTGTAATATACCGTATATTAGCATTGCTAAAAAAATCCATGTCTGTTATTATTCAAAATGTAATATTCTTCAATTTGTGTTAGACTCTATATTTTTTTCAGTCTCCATAATTTGAATTGCTATTATTAACACAAGCATTTGGATGAGTGAGAATCGATGTGTTTTCATGATGTTTTAACTCGAAATATTGTTTAACCAATGGAAAGTCTTACTATTAAAATATAAGACGTTTATAGTTTTAATGAGATGTTATTAATTTCTGTTTGAACGTTATATGTTTTTAAACTAGACTTGTTTTAATAATAGAATCTTTGAATAAGAAACGAAATTTTATGTACAAAAAACGATGCTAATATGATGCTTTTTTTTAAATATCGTAAAAACTATAATTTTAAAATTCAAACGTAAGTTCTTGCGATATCTTTAAAAGGCAGACTATAAACAGCATTTATATTTATGTTCCATTATTTCCTATGTTAATAGTATTTAGATGTTTTTTGTGTAAAATCAATGAGAAAAAGTCTAGTACAAAATATATATGTTTGCACTGCTTAAGTTAGCAAATAATAGCATTTGTAGTGTGTCATATTTTCGCTAAGCATTGCCATAGTTTATGAATGATTGCTGGTATAATTCGTAGTATTAAACGCATCTGTGTCACCTGGGTGTGAACAATAACAATGGCGGTGCAACGCGAACAACTGCACGTCTTCATGAAAATAAAGTAATTTATCTGCCAAGTACTTTGAACTCATCACGGAACAAATTCATTACAATTATAATAATGGTTTCACAGTCGAAAAAAATGCATGTGATAGAATCTTAATACTAAATTACTGCTATATTGCTGCCAAGCCAGCTGGACATTCGCAGAAAACTATTGACTTGGTACGATTATATATAAGGAATCGTGATTCTTGCTACTTAACTAAACAATGTCTAAGTGACGAATAAGAGATATATTAATTAATTTGTATCATTAAAAATATAAATATTATAGTTATTTAAGAAAATGACTGAGTGTATTATAATATTGTTTTTAATATGACGATACAGCGTTTTATACAGGACTTTTCATAATAAAAAAGAAAAAAGAAACGTAATTTATTTCCAATTTCTCATGTAACTGTATCAACATAATATCCAGTAAAAATAATTAACTCCACTGTTATTTATAAAAAAACTAGTATACTCGTCCCAGGACGGGTAAAGTTAATTTAGAACAGAACAGTTTTCCACCACGTTTTGCCCCCCCCTTACGAAGATTAAAATCAACATATAATGCCACTAAACCTTATATCTAGAATTCTTATTCAGATTTTGATCGAAATCCATCATATGATTTTGATTTTTAAAATGTCAAAAATGTATGCCTTAAGTTTTAGAAGAAATCTAAGTTCAAGGGGTTTTTCATAATGTGTTTCAAATGACTATGAGTCCAATTTATTGCAAATATGATATATTGAAATTTTCGAAATTGGAGGTTGTGCTCATTATATGACCACTAAGGGCCCTTTAAATTACCTCAAAGAAACTGAAATTTGGTGAATATTTAATTATTAATAGCTAATACTATTATTAAAACTTCATATAAATCGGAGCTATTTGAATTTTCACAAAGAGATTGCAACCCTTTTTTTAACCCCTTGAAATAAAACTAAATTAAACAAAATATAGGCACCATTTGGGTCCTTTACGCTTAGCAGCTGTGTTACAAAATTCATAATGATCAGTTAATTTATTTAATCGTGTGCATTCCCATCTATAAATATATCAACACATTTCACTTTATAAAGATAGAGATGAAATTTCGATTTTTCTTCATGAATAACTTGATTCTCAGCAATGGGTTAGCTTATAGATAACAAGGATTCCATCTTCCAGTCAACAATTGCTATATACCCAATGTGTGGAAAATCTATGGCATAAATTCAATGTGATGTGGAGAAGGTTCATTTATGTGTGGGAATAGCTTGTGGAATAGTTTTCCATTACTAATATAATTTTGATGGGTGCTCCATTGTGTTCTCTGTGTGGTATTTGATTTGTGCAGATGATCATATCTGTATTTATTCTGTTTTATTCTCTTACCGGAAAAAGTAGGGCTAACATTCGCAGGATGCCGCAGGTCCGCGGGTTGTTTATCAAGAGAAACTATTCCGTTCTTGACGTTCAAATCTTTCTTATGAACTCCATCACTTTTATATTAGATTAGTGTTATGTTCCAGTTTTTCTCTCGCTGTATGTGACAACAGCAGACCCAGGCGTAGTTTATCTGTGATCCTGTCACAGTGATGATGTTTATATCACATGTGTAAAATACCAATGCAGTTTCATACACATTGTACGTGTATTATTTACAATAAGAAATAATGATCAGTATATCTTTGAATGTCTTTAACTTTGAAACTAATCTTTTACGGACTGATTTTCAATCATTTACACATATAAAACGTAATCCCGAAGTAATGTCATCGATGTCCTTACATCTGTACATACCTTTATACGATAAAATAAAATGTATCACCTCTTGTAAAACCGTCGGGCAGTATTAATTAATGTAACAATTTATCAAGAACATCAACGATTGCGTCATTAATGAACGCTTATTAAGAGAATCCATCCATTTGTGATTCCATCAAAACGGTTTTTTACTGTCTTTCCACAGTTATAAATATAGGAAAATACCGACAGAAGAGGGAAATTCATAAATAAGAAAAAACCTCCAATAAAACGGGAGTCTATGGTTTGAGATATGTAGTTAAGTCAACGGGAAAAAACAACAAAAGTTTGATTCAATTCTCGTTTGTTCACGTAGGCTCGATGATGTTGCCCGTTTTGTGCCCCTTTCCAATTGTATAGAAAAAGAAAACAGAATAATGTTTATTTTCTGAAATTGCATTTCACTTTTTTTAAAAACCTCCTAAGAAGTCTTACGTATTAGAAATTAATGTTGTTATGTAGACATTAATAAATAAATAAAATCAGTGGCATCACACACACACACACACACACACACACACACACACACACACACACTCTCTCTCACTCTGTCTCTCACACTCTCTGTGTGTGTGTGTCTCTCTCTCTCTCTCTCTGTCTATTTCTCACTCTATCTTCAATATATATAGATATGTAAGAGAGTGTATGGGTATTGGGTTTCTATTATAAATAAATTAAAACATATCGGCATGCCTTGACTAAATAGATACTAATACATATGCCTACGCACATATCTATAAATGTACTATGTATATATATATATATATATATATATATATATATATATATATATATATATATATATATACATACATACATACATACATACATACATATATATATATACATATATAACACTGACGAAAGCCGAAAAATCGCGGTTAAAAATTTTGTTTTATTTTCAGAAAAACTTTTTAATTTTTGTTTAATACATTAAGATAATTGATATTCCTACACGTCAAAATATAGAAAATAATATAATCCCCCCCCCTTCTCTTTCCTACGGTTCTTCTTATCCCCCCCCCGTTCGAACGGTTCCTCCTACCCTCATGACATCAATTCCTTCCACAATTGATTTAAATTCCTTCTCAAATTTCAAATTCTCATTTATATTCCGTTTGTTCTAAGTTATCCCCCTTTGGCTGTCCATATAATAATAACGGCCCACGTAAAAGTTAATAAATCATATAAAATAAAAAATGATAAAATTATAATAATTAGTATATAAATAAACAAATGTTAATAAGATGTTAACTTTCGCTGAATAATTATTTAATTTAATTTTGACATTTTCTGCGTTCCTACTCCCTATGGTTTCAACAATTTGATTCCGGTTTTTTCCCGTTTTTTCGACCCTTTCGGTCATTAATTGTTGTCTTTTGATAATGATAAGATTACCTTTTTCCGAACTGTTTATTTACCTGACAGTATTTTCTATTCTGGTACTTAATCAGTTTTTACGTGAAATATTAATAAATCGTTTTGAGATTCGTTTTCTCTTCTCGTTTGTTTCTGTTCAACCTCTCCACTTTCCGGAAACTACATCGAATTGCTACAACCTTATATTTACCAGCAATGCTTCAAGCAAACTACAATCTCCTTTTATATAGTTTTGTAGGTACATAATTTTAATAGACAATCAAATACTATTAAGCGCACTGCCATTATTATCGATGGTTGAGGTTATTTTTTTATTAATTAAATTTTAATTCATATTATAAAAAATAGAGAATCACATGTTTATTGATGTCTGGAATATGTATAAAATACAAAATAGCCGATTGTCTATAAAGGAATCCTAGGTTATTTTAAAGAACTGGTTTCTATGCGAAATGCATGTAAAAGATGTTTGTATTTTTTGTTTGAGAATTTTCTTCCGGGAGGTATTTGTTAGTTTTCTGATTAGCTGCATGATTCTGGTGTTTATATGTTTATTCCCGGTTGTTTTTATTGTGCGCGAAACAATTTTCAAATTACATTGATAATTTTGAATTTCGGCAAGAAAAACTGAAAACTGGTCATTTGAATTTACCATACCATTGATTCAAATATGACTTTCATATTAGTGTTCGAACCATGTGACCTGCAGTTATTGTCTCCTCCCATACTGATGATAGCAGGTTTGGCATGAAACACATGTGTTAATTTAGAAATCATTATTTATGAATAATTATGTAAAGCTCTCGCTAGATTGAGCAATGTAAGTAAGTTAACAACAAGCTGTTATTTATAATTTAATGCAATACTCTAGACTCCGCCTATTGAGTTCTTTTGAATGTGCGTATTTAGACAGTTATTTGCTCTCCCATTTCTACGGCAATGCGTGATGGACACATCGGCACGCACTCCGACTACTGAATAAAAATAAAAATTAGAATAAAAATAAAATAAAAATAAAAATGAAATATAAAATAAAAGTTAAATAAAATAAAAATAAAAATGAAAATAAAAATAAATATACATAAAATAATAATAAATATAAACAATGAAAATATAAATAAAAATTAAAATAAAACTAAGAAGATAGAGAAAGAAGAAGGGAAATGGTATTGTAATCCAAAAATAAGATATCAGATATTAATAAAGATAAAAAATAATAAAAACACAAAAAACAAATAAGTAAATTAATTCCAACCTGTGATTCACAATTCAGGATTACTGTAAATCTCTAATTAAGCGTTACTGGTAATTTTAAATTTAAATTCATGTTTATCTTTGCAGTGAGTTGGTTGACTCCATCGACGCATCGTAATATTAAATTTTTATTTTTGTTTTGTTCCAGCTGTAGATACATATTTGCTGACCACTTTATATTACCCTCGCTTTCTTTTTTTGATGATTTTAACCTCAGTGTGTTGATTGTCTCCCTTTTTTATCCCACCTCTCTTAGCCTATAATATTTCTTTGTTGGCTGGTGAATATTTCTTTTTTCTGTCATTTCCAATATGTAACTGTCCCGTTAGTATTCTGATGAGACTGGCAAGTCGAAATAAATTATAAATGCTGACAGTTGCAATGTGTTTGTGAATATGTTCTTACTATATTCTATTCTTGCTCTGTTTTATACATTGAGCTCTCTTACTTGGATTTCTTACCAAAATTATTGACTTTAACACACACACTATATATATATATATGTATATATATATATATATATATATATATATATATATATATATATATATATATATATATATATATATATATATATATATATATAGTCTAAAGTCTAAAGAAGCTTTGAGTTATTTTAAACAAAAAGACAAAAAAAGGAAAATGCAGTTTAAATTCCCAGAGAAACTAACTAAATAAAAAGGGGGATTAAGTATCTAACAGTGAAACAAAAGCAGGAGACCTTAACGTAAGCATCTAATATTAACACGGGGATCATCAGCTGTTTACATGGTAGCTAGAAATAAAATTATATAGGAATTAAGGTTGCATTAAAAAAAAAAAAAGCTTTAGTACCTTAGGTACCAGAAAGGCAAATAGATAAGAGGAAGGAAACCTAGTCATACAGATCTAAATACCCAATATATAGTCTAAAGAAGCTTTGAGTTATTTTAAACAAAAAGACAAAAAAAAAAAGAAAAATGCAGTTTAAATTCCCAGAGAAACTAACTAAATCCAAAATAGTGTAGACTTAACATTTGTTGGAAAATTCATAAATAAATAATATATAATAGTAAGTAAATAAAATAAAAAGGGGGATTAAGTATCTAACAGTGAAACAAAAGCAGGAGACCTTAACGTAAGCATCTAATATTAACACGGGGATCATCGGCACGCACTGAATAAAAATAAAAATTAGAATAAAAATAAAAATAAAAATAAAAATGAAATATAAAATAAAAGTTAAATAAAATAAAAATAAAAATGAAAATAAAAATAAATATATATATATACATATAGTGAGATATACATACATATATATTTATAATGAAATAAGATATTAGATATGTTGATGGAGATTTGATTTGACTGCATTTCATTCATACTAAGCCAAGTTCAATTTGGCAAACTTTGACACCGAATATAATGCCAATTATCTAAATCTCCATCAAATGAAGCAAATAGAAAAGAACAATTCAAGTTTTATAAAAAGAAAAACCAAAAGAGTAATGGGTTTGATTTCGTGTCAAATATTGGGAAAATACTTAAATGGCTACAAATGGTGAATAATCTCTTCAAGATGAAGTAAACTTTCTCCGAAAATAAATAACACTGTAGAGACTATAGAGACTTAACAATAACTTATTGAAACCTCTGAACCAAAGACAAAATAGAAAATGTTCCACTAAAACCTTGTTAAGAGAAAAACGTAACTTAATCAGAAGAGAGCAAACGACGACGCTCATCTCATTATTGACTGACGAACGGCACAGGCTCGTCACTGATCCTTTACTAATAACTGCATCGAGACTTACACAAAAAAGATGGGGCATAAATTTCTATATTCGATAGTTTTAACTGTTTAAAAGGCCCTTATTACATTATATTTATGGCTAATCAAAAAGGGGCTGATTCATTTTAATTAATTATATATTAATGTTATTAAGTTCCATCTGAAAGGATATCGATCTCTTTATACGTGCGACTACTGCTGCTTTGGTGTGGCTCTGTAAAAAGGTAAAGGTAAAGGTCGCATAGCCTGGACGCGCACGAGTGTCGTTGCCGACATCGCACACAGCCCATGGCCGTAGCGGCGGTGATTTGTTAAGAATCACCGTGTCTAGGGCACAGCATATGGAAGGCGGAGCCCATCCCTCTCCTTCCGCTGCCTTGAACCTTCCCTGAGTTTTAGTTAGGTACCCATTTACTGCTGGGTGGACAGAGGGAGTTTTCAGACCCGGAAATTCGCATGCTGTTAGTGGGATCGAACCCAGGCCGTCTAGCCCAAGGACAAGTGCTATAACAACTCGTCCACAGGCCCTCCCTAAATAATATATATATATATATATATATACATATATATATATATACATATATACATATATATACATACATATATACATATATATATACATATATATATACATATATATATACATATATACATATATACATATATATATAAACATATATATATATACATATATATAAATCGATGAATAATACAAGCAATATCGAAATAGTAGTCCGAAAAATAGAAATAATACAAATGTAATTTTTAGCTTTATGCGTATCGCTACTTTAGCTACGTTATTGTTTTTTTCTTCATTACTCAAATGTTAGCTCGGTGGAATGCAATCACTTCGTTTTAGACATTGTTTGAAGAGTTCGATATCATTCTACATAAGTACCATTTATAATATACATTTTTGATACCAAATGACATCATAATATTAATCAAATAAACATTATTTAACGTCTTTTCTGTCCACAAAATAGAGTGCTCCTGGGCATTACCTGATTAATTAAAGCCGACTAATAGCATAATGAAATGCTTTCTTCAGAGACTTTCGTGTCTGTTTTATAAAAGCTTCATTAAATAACACAACTTCTCCCCACGTTTAATATATTTACTTGTTATGTCTTGATGTTTGCATTAATATTTAGGATTACCTTTAATAGTAGGATTGTAAGTATGTCCCCGCGGATAGTCTATAGTTAAACATTGTAAGCACTGGGATTGAAGCTATTTACACAATTCCACAATATATACAACTACTCTCTGATGATTGACAAAGCTGGACCATAAAAATACATTTGTTCAAATTTGCCATAAAGAAAACGTTTTTAGGGACAGACATACACAGACAGAGATGTGTTCTCCTTGATTATATATATATATATATATATATATATATATATATATATATATATATATATATATATATATTCATTTGAATCAAAAGGAAAACACTTTTTAGTTGAGGGGTTGTGCCCCCGGGCACCTTCTTAATATTATAAAAAATTGGTGGAATTTTGGAAATAGACATAATTGTTGGTTTAAATTTTATTTGACTCTAAGTGAAAACAGTTTTCAGTAGGGGCGCGGACCTCCAGCGTTGAAGTGATGTATTTCCTGTATAACCTATGACGTTCACTGGGAGGTCAGTAGTCCACATACCAATTTTCAAGCAATTTTGTACAGTGGTTTGGGTAAACATAAGACGCAAAGATCAGACGGACAAACACACACAGAGTTACTATTTTATATATAGATCACACCATGATTTATATAATTTATATTTATTTGTCAAATTAAAATACCGAAACTGAGAATTATTTTGAAGTTTATTTTGCGTGATTAAAATATATAGGAAAAAATCAGAAAAGAAACGTTTTTTAACTCAGCTTTTGTTTACTAAGCATGTTTCTCGAGTAAAAATGTAAAAACATTTCACAAATAAACGAATGGAAACGCATCTCAATTCAACGTGTTTATATATATATATATATATATATATATATATATATATATATATATATATATATATATATATGTATATTATTTCGGACAGTCCTTCTTCATTTTTGATTAAGAAGTGTAGTTTTTGTTCAACATTTGCACATTATAAACTTTGACCATTTATTAAAACGTTCTTAGATATCACTTCTTTGTTGTAACGAATAAAATGTGTACGTTTAAACGGCCAAGATAAATTCCCTTTTTGTTAATATCAATGTACGTAATTAACAAATATTTATGTAAATACGACAACTTTTCCGAGTCTGTAAAATACTTATACATATTATTTATTATATCACTTTTGTTTAGCAAAATGGTAGTAGAATTCTCCTATCTCATATCTATGTTTATGGTAATTAAATCTGAGTTAAAAAGCTAATTTTGGTTCGGTTATATATGAGTTAGAAATTTTGATCAGAGGCTACCATAGGCTATAAACCACCTACCAAATATTTTATCCATGATCACATCCTTAATATAACGCATAACACCGCACTACTTTGAAATAACCTTCTTTTTTTGTCAACACTAATTTATATATTCCCAGTCTCAAATACACGCACTCATTAGGTGTGAAATCTACAATGTTAGTAGATCTTAGGTCAGGTACAAATATTGAAATAATCAATCCATAACTCAAATTTTTTTTTTTTTCGTGAAAACTGACTGATAAAAATATTAGCATCTCATTTAGCAATAACTATGATATTATATATAAAATTACATAAACAATATTATAGCCTTACGTCAATCAACCAACGTTTCAATACGCATCTTGTCAAAAGCAGAGTTAAAATAAATTAAAAATCAAAAGTGATAAATGCGTTGCGCTTTGAAGGATCTCAAACCGAACTCAGATTTAAAGAGGGAAAGGGACAGACAAAGAAGCTTGTTAGGGTTGACAAGCCGACTAGGTTCCATTTTGGTAAACTGTAGATTATCAGTTTACACTTGCTAGGCCGGGGAGGGATGTTGTTGGTGGGGGCGCAGAATTCTCAGGTCATTAAGCAGCCACTGTGGGAGATAATATAAGTATTTCTATTTAAAAACAACATTAGATAAATTAAATCCCCAATATTTAGAGTCGTCATCTTCTCGTATTTGGATAGGGTTTGGTTATATAGATAAATATCCGCATTATCCATTACTCTTGTTATCAAATATGATTATTTCTATGTTACTTGCTATTTTCTCTCAACCCTCACCGCTGTAATAATTACCATTGTTATTATGCATTCTTATTGCTATTATACTAATAAACATTGTAGCTGTTATTCCTATTTTTACTGTTATTATTGATATAAGTACTATTATTATTGACACTATCATTATTACTATAGCTATTCAAAATAAACAAATATATTTGTGTGTGTATGCAAATGACAACTTCAATACGATAGCGAACATAAGGAAATAAGTATAAAGTAAGAATTAATAAATAACAACACAAGCACATAAACAAAAATATAAGCACATTTGCGCCTGTTTGTGCGAATGTACGTATATATGATATCAAAATATTGAAAGTATGTGTTTTCTGTTACATTTAAGTTTGAGAAATAATGTTCGTCGCAGATCAGATCGAATTCGTTTTCTATTTAAAAAAAATAAGTTTCACAAATTATCAGAGTAAAAACTAAATGGTCGGAATACATTTTTGGCACTGGTACAGTTTGTGATAAGGTTAAAATCGACTTTTCGTCAGTTTCTTCCGGACAGAATTTTCTGAATTAAAACGTCCCTGCCAAATAATGAAACAACATAAAAGTCAACAAAAAAAACAGTCACCGTATTTAACTTGTATGAAAAATATTTATATTTGACCAAGTAAATATAACAGAACAACTGTTATAATATTAGTTCTTTAGCAAATAAAGTTTTTTTCACGAGAGAGTTAAGTTTTTTTTTATTATTATTTTTGTTTTGTTTTGATAACTTGTTTTTTTTTTTTTGTACTAGTACAACTTTTGAACCAGACCTATTACTTTAGGGTTAGGTTAGAGTTAAAACAACAGAGTCTTTCATTTTTTTAGGGTTAGGGTGAAAAAGAAAAACATTGTGTTAAGGGTTAGGGAGTAGGGTGAGAAAAACAGTTTTTTTGACATTTTTTAGTCTTTCGGGAAACAAGCGTATGTTCTTAACGCTGAAATTTATTATTGCTTTAATCAATTGTCTTAGATTAATGAATTTTACGATTTACTCGATTGCAATCTGATTAGCTAAGCGGCTGTTTACGTAAACTGCCGGAATATGCCGACGAAATGTCGGTTTTAGCATGAGTCAGAAAGTAAACCAGTATTATTTTTTTTATAGTTTTAAATATTATTTATATTAGATCGAAGACACATGTGAATATTATTTAGCATTAAATCATCATTTGAAAAAAATAAATGTCCCCTTCAATTCTGTTGACATTTATCCTTTTCCGCATTTTTCCTTTCGTGTCTTTAAAAGTTTGACTCTCTTGTATTCATGCAAATGCGTGTCGTTGATTAAGCGAGGTGATTAATTACTTCACTGCACGTCTGTCCCACAAAGAAAAGTCACGTGATGACTTTCTCAGCGCATCCGTTTCCAACGATCGCACCAAGGAATTTTCTTTCAGTATCACTTGAAATAATTAAACGAGAAATCAACTCAATTATGTTTGTTTTTCTTCTTTTCAATTTATTTATGAGAAAATAAAACTGAAGAAAAGCGCTACTATAAACTGGCGCTTTTCACTTTAAATGGAAAATAATTTACTTTCAAGAAAAAGCAAAGAAAATCTAAATACAAAACACACAGACGTGTAATTGATAAGTAAGCTGCAATGTTTGCCAAACTACAACATGGTTGAAAAAGGAAGTCCAAATAGTAAAGAGGATAGGCAAGAGAGATAGAGAGAAAGAATGACAGAAAGAAGAGTAAGGGAAAAAGAGAGCGGGAACGCGATGGGGAAGGAGAAGTAATTAAAATGAGAGAGAATGGCCAAGATAAAATAAAGAGAAATCGCGTAACAAGCACGTGTTAAATGGCGGAGCGTGGGCGTGGAATTTAGGAAGATGAAAAACGTGAGATCAATGATCAAATCAATGAGGGGTCCTGGCGTGCTTTCGAACTATTAATCATGGTCGATAAGGAAGAAGGTACAAGACTTTGAACTTATTTCAAAAGACGTTCTGCAAGAGACTTCCGGCCCATTCTCGTTGTCTAAGATTACTTTACGATATGAAAAGTAGCTTCACTCGTGTGACAATACCGATATTTTGATATTATTTAAGCCGATCTTTCTGAAGTGCATAATACCCTATTTTGATCCTGGTATCTGTGCTCACAAACTCTCCTCTGCTATTGGCTAACAACGATCCGTCGTTCCCTGGTGTCCTAACACTATTCATACGACAGGAATCATTATTTCAATGCAATGGTCAGTTTCGGAAAGCAGCCCATAAAGTTTAAGATGTCGAGAGTTGAATAGAAGTGTAATAATTTGGATCATCCAATATTTCATATATTTGTATTTATTTGAATTTCCTTTATTTCAGGTTTGGTCAAAAGATATGTGCACAATAACTTAACTCAACTATTTGTTGTATAATATACTAACAGGGGTGCATAGCGTTGCCTGGGTTGTGATAAACAAGTCTATATCCAACGGCTCTCAACGATATAGGGATATTAACTTTTTTATCTTTATTTTTCACATTTTATTATATTCAATTGTAGGGGTTGGGGCTGTGAAATATACTCAGCCTTGATTTGGTAGGAGTAAGTGTTGTATTTAATTTGGCTGTAATTAAATAAACTATATTTAGCTATGTACACTTGGCTATGTAGTTTCAGTATATATACATATGTTTATGGTGGTAGATCTCCAAGATCCTAGGAGGAATTAACGAAATAACGAACAAAAAAGTGACAAGAACTACGACTTCACATATATATATATATAGATATATATATATATATATATATATATATATATATATATATAGAGAGAGAGAGAGAGAGAGAAAGAGAGAGAGAGAGAGAGAGATGGAGATTTTTCTCTGTAATACAAGTGTTGTTGAATATGACATACAACTTATGTCTGGATATGTTTGTGTGGATCTTTTCTATTTTCCAAATCAGGGTCGTTGTTTTGATGGGAAATTGGCTGATGAATATTCCATAACTGTAGGTGTCCCAAGTACTTCCCGGCCCATTCAGGTCTATCTTCATCTTGTTTTTTTGTTTGTTTTAATGCTTCCTAGAGTGTACGGTGTCTCTTGCTGCGGTGATTATCCTTTCTGATTTCTGAGATGCATCTTTCCAGGTCTTTTTGTATCTTCTATACTTACCAGTCTTCGCCCCCCTCCGTTTCTTTTCAAGTATCGTCTTTAAGATTTAGTCATTAATTTCCTTGCCTTCTGATGAAGGTGACTGAGTTCTTCTTTAATCCAGTCTATGAATGGCCCAGAACATTTTATCTAGGTATCTAGATGTCTGCTATATAATCTCGTTCTAAGAGTGGTTATGTTCTTCGCAAATATACTTTTCTAATGTTCTCTTTTATTTCTATATATCTGATAGTGTTTGTTCTCAGAACTCTCAAATATGTATAGCTATCCTGCACGCCTAGCGCCTTTATCTCTTCTTGGTTAGGAAGTGTAATGCTCTCTGTTGTCTCCATTTCCCGATTTTCATTTGCATACGTTTTCATTCCGAGTTCTAATTAAATGACCTGGTTGAAGATGTTGGCCTTACTTATCAGCTTTTTCAGTTCATTACGACTTTTAGCAAATAGTTTTCAGTGCTTTATTATTGTGCTGTGCCTGTAAACTTGTATTTGGCATCACATTTATTGAGTATGTAGTTGTGTGGCATGATGGCAATGATAAATAGCAGTGGTGAAAGAAAATGTATCTCTGTATTTTTATCTCAGTCAGGTATTGTCCTCAAACTGTCAGTTCTTGTCTCCATGTTGCCATTGTTTTCTTGATCAGATTAATACTCCTGTCGGGTATATTGTACATGTTTAAGCATTTAATTATCCATGCCTGAGGGATTCAGATGAGCGCTTTCTTGATGTTTGACCTCTATTCCAACTTTCATTAATGAACCATAGGTGATTTTCTTCAACATCTGATGAAGCTAAACTTTTTGCAAAGTACTCTGCCTCAAATTCTACCCTTTGCAATCAGAGCAACCTACTGATCGATGACTGAAAACACTCCATAGATCTGTTTGAGATGTTGCCAAACTTATCAAGAACTTTGCTGCTACAAAAGAACTGACCCTGACAATATTCCAATCATAGCGCTTAAAAAGCTGTAACCAGAACGAGCTCAGATTCTTGCAAAGCTGTTTAATCGTTGCTTAAAAAAGAAATGCTTTAAATTCACTTGTTAAACCTCGTCAGTCTAGCCAGTATTTAAAAATACTGGAGATCGGTTTTCTGCATCCCTAGTGCATTATGAGTAGTTTGCTGAATCTGTGATAAATAAAAAAAAGTGTCCAATCTCTTAAACAAAAATAGTCTACTCAGTGACAAACAATACCGGTTTCCTGCTGATTGACCTACAGCTGATATGCTGACTGTAACACCACACAGGATCAGTGAATCCATTGATGAGGGCTTTGTTTCTAGGCATTTGGTAGGATTTGGCATAAAAGTCTCCTTCACAATCTATGGAATCAAATCCTTTCTCTCAGATAGGTTTATAAAAGTAGTCGTTGATGGGGCGACGTCTGCGTACTTCAAAGATCCATTCTGCGTCCAAGCCTTTTCCAAACTTTCTTAAAGGATCTCCCAAATCACATTGTAAAATCATTCGTCGACATTTAAGCAGATGGCACAATCATTTATAGCAACACGTTGAAGAACATTAATGTTCTAGATCGTTCTGATTCTCTTTCTTCTGACCTGAAACACCTGGCGCAATGGGATAACTTTTAATACGTCTAAAACTAAGCTTCTTTTACCACGACAAAGGTTAAGATCCCCACTTTTTCTTAATTGAAATGAATAACTTTCTCTTTGATAAAATCCCCACTTTTGATAAACTTCTGAAGCTGACCTTCACCTCAGACTTGAAATAGAAGACTTACATCAAATCCGTTTCTAAGGTCGCTGGAAAAATGATTGGATCATCTTATTGCTCTCACTCCTGACACAATCATCTATCTTGTATAAGAGTCAAATACGTTCTAAGTTATAGTACTGCTTTCATATCTGAGGAAGTTCGGCTCAGGGTATTTTTTTCTGCCTTTACAGAGTAGAAAACCAACTTCAAAATCTAGTGGAAGATGTCCTCTGCTCACAGAAGAGATGTTGCTAGTCTTGCTCTGCTCTATCTTTATTTTCATGGTAGGTGCTCAACTGTACTCCAATCTATGCTCTTCCCTGTAACACCTTTAGAACAAGAATTCGTCTAGCTACAACCAATGTCAATAATTTACCTGTCTTCTCTGTATACCAAAAACCAAACGGAACTTCCATGAGCAATGTTTATTTCCTAGAATTACCCGTTTGTGGAACACAATTCCACGGGGTTGCTTCCTAGCCGACTACAACATTGTTTTTTTCAAATCCAAACTAATTTTTGTCTCACGGCCCACCTGACAAATCCATTAACGCTTATCCTCGAGTGGCATTTGGGCCTTGATAAGCGGTGGCTTGTAAGTAAAAATCCGTTTTCTACAATCTATAAAGAATAAGAGTAGAATAAGTAATAAGAATTGTTAATAAGAAGTACTAAAACCTGAATAAACTATCATTTTGAGCTAGTTATATTATTTTAATGGATAAATATCAAATATTACGTTAGAAATACATCGAAGAATGATTTTTATAACATCAGTTGTATACGTTAGATAGGAAGTATTAACAAGTAAAAACTTCAGAGCAATTATTATAATAGTGCTAGACCTTCTCCACTTCGTTTGATATTTAAAACGTGTGCCCTTATTTTATAAGGAAAATGGCATGTCGCTTAATTTGAATATATGGGAACTATAATCAAGGATAAGCTGATAAATATAACTCGCGAAATTGTTAAAATCCCACATACGGACTTAAAAAAATGAAAATAATCAAATATATCATACAGCAAAGACAACATCGGTGGAGCAGCAATAAACATAACAAATTCATTGCTGAAAAAACTAATAAATTACTGGAAATAAAAACTATTTTGAGAGAATAGGACAGCGATTCAGGATAAAACGAAAAGAAGAAGTGATATTCAATATTATCCATTCTTCGTATAGGCCATACAAGAATACCATATTTCGATTTAATTAAATAAGAACAGCTAACAATATGCCATGCATGAAAAGCTGTTTACACGATAAAACATATCATCACTATATTTTCAACGATTTGGCTCCATATAAGAATATCAACACGAAGAAAATGTTTCAGTAAACTAAAATAGATATGATCATGTGTTTCAAAAACAATAAACAATCTGAATATTCATCGTTATTAGGGGGCACGTACACTAACACAAATTTTATCAGTAAATCGGCAAAATATACCACATATACTTCAAAAATTTATTTGGAACTTGGGAAACTATACAGAAATTAGCTGATTCAATATTGAATGATAAAACCCCGTTGATATAGCTTAAAATAAAGCAGCCTACCAACCATTAGAATTTTTCCTGATAATTTCGATTTTATTTTATTTTCGGAAATGACAATAATGATTTGGAAAAGAAATATGTTGATGTAGGTTGTCAGTTTTAGCATTGTTGTGTATTCCATAGAAGTAATATAATTGTGAAGTTCAGTGAAGCGTATTTCTCCAAGTGAAAGAGTTTATTTTTGTTGACTGACAGAAGGCTGACCTTAGAGTCAAAGAAAAATAGACGAAAGTTCAGATAAGGTAGAAGAGATGTTCTAGCAAGAGTAGATGTGGATGTGTGAAAATAATGTAAAATCTGAATTTTCATACTATTAGGTTAAGAAGAGAAAGCGAAACATTCCATTTAAAGGTAAAAGCTTAGGATTTGGACAACGTATCAAGATATGACGTCATAACAAAATCGAAGTGGAAGTTTAGTCTTCTTCTTTGGCTAATGAGTTGGCTGTGTCTGGTTGCCTTTTTCGGGGGTAAGGCGGTCGGTCGATTCGAAGCTGATGTAATGTATAACCCCCCAGGGCTACAAAGGAATAAAGTAGCAAAGAAGATATGTTGCTAGGGTTTAGTTTTCTTAACTGTTACCTTCTTAATTTAGACTTAACTACAACAACGCAAAAGAAACGGAGAGATATCAGTATCCATTGCACAACTGTTTATCACGTGTTAACGAAATGCACAGCTGTTTTTTTACCCAATGACGACGGTCATCTGGTGCGTTCGACAAGGATTTTCGATCGAACGTTACAAATAGTTTATTTTACGATCATAGTTAAAATTCACTTGCTACCAGAAACTTATCCTAAGTAGACTTAATATAAGAATCTAAGAAAGAAGACATTCTGAAACCGTATATAATGCTTTCCAGAAGCAACTCCCAATAAAGAAAATGGATTATAATTTAGTTTTCTAAATAATATTTAGTCTAAATTAAATTCGTTGTTGTCTGTACCGGGAATATATTCAAAGATAATAGTTCAGAGAAAAGGATCAAGGAACCCCCTTTAACCCGGCTCTCCAGATGATTAAATAATAATTATAATTAAAGACATTGTTGTTCTCTGTTATTTGAGGGGAATTCAATATGGATAACCTTTGACGTAGACTAATTTTGCAAGTGTATGAATAGTATCAGTTATGTTTTATTTGAACAAATAACGCTATAAGAAGTGAAGAGAAATGGTTTCCTCCAAGACCAGTGCACGAAATAGCAGAAGAGGATCAAATTAAATGCCAGCTTTACAGTAATTCAACAGTGATGCCTTCCATTCATATATTTATTAAAAATATATTCGTTCCTAACTATTTATGACGTTTACACGTATTTCTCATACTTTCTCAAATCTGTAATCATACCAACAACTTGTTTTTGTTTTTTATTGGCGTTGTTGTCTTCATCGCTCACAATTTTTGTTTTACTTGATTTTGTAGCCATTGAAAGTTCTGTCTTCGCAAATGCCTTTTTCCCCTATTTTTTTTCACTTGAGAGTAAAAATACTTTTATTACATAAGATGTATTCAGGATGGTGTAGGATAGGGAGTCTCATGAATCTTTGATGGCCGCGTCTTCAGTCATAAAGATATTCACTGTTAATAAAATTCCCGCGGCTTCGCCTGATGCTATCGACAAAAACTGATTTTCTAAAGTGGAAAAGCGTATGTATGACAATGTTCAGATATTTGAATCTTTGAATGTATATCACTGCATAGTTATGGCTTAAAAGGGAACAAAATCTACACATCTTATCTCCATGCAACTACACATATGTCAATCTCTATCTTCATATCTATCCCAAGATCTTTTATTCGGACATTTTCTTCTCATATACGCATATATTTTCATTGTTTTTATTTCATTTTATTTCAGTCGAAGTTCTCAGAAATCAAGGAGCCTCTTCCTGTGGATAACACTTGATTTTTATATGAGATACATAGATATTCGAATATTTTAGGGAAACGAACGTTGATAACTCGATTTTAGTATAATTAGATATGATAGATGAATATTAATTTTGTTCTATTACATTTCAGAGAAAAAAGATCCGGACAAAACTCACAGGATGTACGGATATATTTAGCTTGCTTTTGCAGCCTCACGAATGAAAAATGCCTTCTTTCAATATTAGTTACACTTAATGAGTTGATAAAGTTTTCCTTTTCTTTTATTAACTTTTGTTATTTTCCTTTGGTGATGCTAATCTCCTCATGAAGTTTCAAAACGGATTTTCATTTGAAAAGATCTTAAGAAACTCGTTTTTTGAATGACCTGACAAGATATTTCATGGCAGCACATCAATACTGGTTTTCATCGCATTAAACATTTAAATTAATTCGTTCATTTCAATCACTTAATATTAGACAGAACATCAAAATATTGCATATTATATGTCAAACTTCTTACAAATATGAAACAAAATTTTAGAGAAAATTCATCTCTTTGAATACGTCATATGATTTTTACTTGAGTGAGTTGCATTTTATTAAGATCAGATGAAAGCGAATAGGTTGCAAATAATTCAATTTCATGGTAATATACCAAAAATCATAGAATTATACGTCAGAATTGAAGGGAACAAAATTGTTAATATTTCTGCGTAAAAACATCATATACAGGAATAAAGGTCCGTTAAAGTATATTCTTGTATGATAAGGTACCGTTGGATAATAAAGTAAGTGTTTTTCATGAGATACGACGCTTCTCTTTGATGTGACTAAAATACATGAAGGAAGTGATAGTTTCGAATATTAATTATATTTTTTAAAATTATGTTCATAACAATTCACAAAACAACAGTTTTGTAACACTTTCATCTTACCTTACGAAAAGTAAATTCAATATATATCTACACGCACACACACACACACATATATATATATATATATATATATATATATATATATATATATATATATATATAGTAAGTTATGAAAATATATTAATCGCAATTACGCTACACAAAGATTCCCGCGTTTTTCCCCGGGGGAATCTTCAGGCTAAAATGCATTTTAGCCTGAAGATTCCCCCGGGAATGAAACGCGGGAGCCTTTGTGTGGCTTAATTGCCCTAAAAATACTTTCATAACCTAGCTCTGCTTACGTATCGAGCACTGTTGAAGTAAATCCTGATAATTGATACATAAAAATGATATCCTCTGATAAAATGTTATGTGGATACATTAAATAGTAATATATATATATATATATATATATATATATATATATTTGTTAGGATGTGCAAATATATGGATATATCGAATATATATACAAATATATACAGAATATTAATAAAAACGTTATTGTTCAAGTTTAGACATATGTTTGTTTAATTATATATCCATATAAGCCCTCATAACTGGGCATCTCAAAGTAATAACATACATTTATCATATATATATATATATATATATATATAGAGAGAGAGAGAGAGAGAGATAGAGAGAGAGAGAGAGAGAGAGAGAGATAGAGAGAGATAGAAGAAAAACGAGTGATAAATATGCGACGATTGTCCAAATTTATTTCAAATTTCAATTGTTCAATGCAAGGTGTATTCAGTAATAAACTAGTGTTTATTATTCTTTCCTTAAGCCAAGGCTTTTCAAAGATCGAAATCTTATCATCAGAGGAGAAATACAGATGGATAAGTTGGCTTTCGAAAAAACCAAAGTTCAAATGTTTGCAAAATATGAAAATTATTATTAAAGGAATTTTTGTTAAAAAAACGCAGTGAATGGAAAGAAAAATTCCGTGAAAAACATATGCAGATTGTCCGGGTGGTAAATTTCCGTTGAAATCACCTAAATATTTAATGTATTTTTATGCAATTGATTTTTATTGGTTTTTATAGCGTTTATTTGTTTACACTTACTACTATTTCGATTGTGTCAATTCCTAAGAGATAACTATGCGACCGATTCGGAAATATTTGAATTGAGAAATAGAAGGTTGCACTCATATTATCTCGCCTAACAACTCTTTTAGGTTCTCTAATAAACAGAAATATTAAGAATATTTATTAATTGATGTCTAATGTCTATAGTTAGAATTGCATCCAAATGTTTTGGTAGCTGAATTTTTACGGCGGACTTCTTTTTGCATGAAACTAAATTAATTATTATTAACCATTACGCCTAAGGAACTATGTTAAAAAATCCGAAGGATCGGTTAATTTAGTTTACCAATACTGTGGCTCTTAGTTTCTCATTATTTATCAATTTTAAAGTTGAAATTATTTATGTGATTTAAAAATAAAAAACACGAAGCAAACATAAGATTATAAAGACACCTGTACAATGCTAGGTAGACATGCTGTTTGACTCTTTATAACTCGTTTATCACTTTGTGTTTCTCTTTGTTTATTAACAGTTGAAGGCAATAAACAACTGGAATATTAAAAACAGTATAAACAAAAAAGAATATTACCAAATAACAATGCTATATATCCACTGATTGCAGTGAGGGGGGAAGTAAAGAACAGGGCAGCTACAGTGAACAGAAAATTACAAATGTTTAAATTGTTTTTTCTTGTTTTTTTTTTCATATATAACTTGATTTACAAACTCACTTTTGCCAGATAAAACTATCTAACTAAATCTCAATGGGTGACTAAACGGGTCATATTTTTCTAGTATATATATATATATATATATATATATATATATATATATATATGATGGAACTATAACTACAAAATACTTCATACCGTTTTGTTAAATAAGATTTGTAAATGTGCGCGTCCATACGCATGTGCGTGTGTAGACCTTTATATGTACGGTTACGGGGAAGTGCCTTTCCAGTGAGATTTTAAAAGTACACATTGCAGCTCTGATACAAATATTATTGTATAATATGATGCATTCTATAAAATTAATCATTGATAAGAAAAGGCAAGTGTAAATGCAATCAGTCTAAGAGCGCGGATATCTGCCTGATAATTGAGTGTGCGTTGTGATTAGTGGGAAATTTCCCAGATTATCCGATGTTGTCGTGAGTGTAAAAGGCGAAAAGGCGGGAAGAAACTCGGATACCTTGAGTGGAACGGCGGCTTATGATTAAATGAGCGATCAGAGAGATTAGGTTAGTTTTATGGACGGAAGCGAATTTACGCGCACGATTCATCGCAGGCCACGTTCGATGAATCGCATTCTTTAAAGAGTTACCAGCTTAAAAACATTCCGGCCATTATTTTTATCGAAATAAAACACAACCAGCAAATGGATGAAATATTTTGCTTAATGATGTAACTTTTCATCTTTTGAATCCAAATAAAAATTATTTACTTTCAGAGAGAAAAATGCTTTGTTTTAGGAATAAAATCATTTCTTAATTAACGACTGAAGTAAAAACTTTTGAGAAATCACTAACGAACGAGACATTCATAAGCATCCATTTGTCTTTGCTGGTAAAATATTAATTTTATAGATATGTGTCAGTTTTCATTGCTTCAGGAATAGTTATCTCTCTATATCTCTATATCCCCTCTCTCTCTCTCTCTCTCTCTCTCTCTCTCTCTCTCTCTCTATATATATATATATATATATATATATATATATACATTGATAATAGAGAGAGGAGGCATATATACGTTTTTCTCGGCCTAAAATAATAACTTTTTTTCACATTTGAAAAATAAAAAAATAGATTTATAAAAAACATAAAAGCATATAACTTATAGGCGTTAGTATAATGTATGATATTTCGAGCAGCCCTTTCTTCTTTTTCTTCTAAAGAACTAAACAAGAGATCTCAATTATAGAACAGGGGCATAATACACATTTTATTTACATTCTATACAATTTCACGGGTTCTGCGAATGGACCATCGGCAGGCTGGAGAAAAAAAGGCAAACCCGGTCATCGCCGTACAGGAAAAAAAGAGTCTATAGTTTTACATATTTCATCAGTTTACTAGATAAACATGTATTACCATCTAGCGGTCCCCCTCAGTTGTTAAAGAGTAATAAAGCCAATATCAGCTATATACTTAGCCATCTTGTTACCTTCAGTGGAGATTGTCGGATTATAAATTTTCCGCTAAGATAGTGCGATTATCGTTTTGAAATTTTTTTCAAGATTTGCTTCACAGTTGTGGGTGTATGTGTTTTATCTACGGCCGACGACCGGGTGGGCGTTTTACCGTACCATGAAATTATAAATGTATAGTGTCATGTGTTTTCATTTTAAGTAAGTTCCAGTAAGGTCAAGTTCGCAGAAATCAAGGGGCCCCTTTCTAACTCTAACGCTTGATTTCTATATGAGATACATAGATATAGGAGTGTCCAATCACAGGGCCTCCCCCTCCTTTTCTACCCATCTTCCATTCCTCTGCATACACCCCCACACACACATCTTCATTCACCATGACCGCAAACTTTCCAACCTACTCATCCTTCACGGTCTTTGCCGCAGCCACCTGGTCAAACATCCCACCCTCCTTTTTCCCCACCCCTCCACTCCTTCACTCACTGTCATCCACATTACTCCCGCTAACCCCAACCTTCCACTTTTTCACTTACAACCATTCACAGTATCCCTGCTCAACCCCACCCTTCCACTTTTTTTACTCAGTTTCTTCAACATTTATTTTCATTCCTCGCAACTGACTTCACCAAGTCCGGACGTCGGCATAATAGTTTCCAGTAGTGGCTACTATTTCCTCCCTTCAACCCATCATGTCAACCCTATAGGTCCACGTACGTGCATGACATTTTTCTTTATATTATCATCCTGAAGAAGTCTTACAAATAAAGACGAAACGTTGATGAACACAAAAAACTTCCTTTTGGTTTTTCCTTTTTCATTTCCCATCACATCGGATTACCTTAATCCGTCTTTTCCCATATATATATATATATATATATATATATATATATATATATATATATATATATATATATATGTGTGTGTGTGTGTGTGTGTGTGTGTGTGTGTGGAAGCATCTTATTTTCTTTCATTTGTATTGTTTATTTTGATTAAAAACAAATTCGACAATCTTTTGTAAATTAATGTGTTTTAATATTTCGTATTTGTCATTTATTATTTGCAATAAAGTAATTAATTATTTTTTTAAATTCTAACTGTTGTAGACCCGTGCTAGGTGTCACAAATATAACACCCACAAATTGTGACAGGTTAAAATATACAATATCATAGCAAATACAGTAACGCCACTAAATGTGGTAGGAGATGACCGGATTCCTACCATGCGGTAAAACATGATAGGGGTGTCCTCTGTTGAGTCTTTGCCACCATGGTATTTATTATAGATGGTGCTTCCATTAGTTCTTCAATAGGCGTGATTTGTACCCCACAACACCCCCCTCCCGAGCTTTTCATTCCCCTGGAATGATCGTATAGCTCTTTTTTTCTGGGATTGATCTCTATGGAATCGATCCTTTTTCTTTTTCTAGAAGACCGGCGTTGTACGGCTGCTTGTGGTGTTACCAGGTCGAACGTGTCATATATATGGTCCATTACTTCTTCTTGTTCAACAGGAGGTTGTCTGTCGTCATCAGTGACATGTTTCCGAATTTGGTTCAAATGCTTCTTGTGAGTGAATTTTGGACCTTCGATTATGTAAACCATCCGCCCGATCCTCTGCTTGACCTTTCCTAGTTCCCACATCATACTATTATTTTTATGTACCTGGAAAAATACCTTTTCCTCAGGTAAATACATCTTTTTAGGAACTGTAGTATTCGGCGGTTTTACCTGTTTAGGCAAAAGTTTCTCGAAGACCGGCCCATTTTTCTCGCAAACATTAACTCTGCCGGCGACATCTTTGATGGAGCGCTTTCATTTGGCGTAATTCGGTACACCTGTAAAAACTGTTGTAACGCCTTTCCTGAGGGCGTTCCTTTAGCTTTTTTCAGGGCTCTTTTTAGCGTGTCTACGAACCTCTCTGCCTGACCGTTCAATCGAGGATGATAGGTTGGCGTTGTTATGTGGTTGACCTGGAAATCATCGCAGAAACTTTTAAAATCTGCTAAAGTGAATTGCCTGCCATTGTCCGACACCAAACAATCGACCACACCAAACCTAGCATACAATTCGTGAAGAGCACTGATTGTAAAATCCGTCGTTGGACTCTAAATACCTCAGGCCATTTTGAAAAGCTATCAACAACTATTAAGTAATAGTTTCCCTCCAATGGACCTGCAAAGTCCACGTGTATCCTTGACCATGGATGGTCAGCTTTAGGCCACGGGCTAAATTGTATTGGGGGCGCTTTTGCAGCCAATGCGCATCCCTTACACGACTTTACCATGTCTTCAATATCAGTGTCCATGCTCTTCCAGTAAACGTAGGACCTCATGAGGCTCTTCATTCTAGTAGCCCCAGGGTGCCCCGTATGAAAATTCTTTAAAAACATTTTTCTCAGCGTGGCTGAGATGACCACCCTTTCTCGGTACAACAGTACCTCATTGTACATAGAATAAACTTCGGCCGCCGATTAATCTGATTAATTTTTTTGTTCTGTTTCTTTGATGAAACTATCTTCCTCAGCCTCCCTTATTATATCTTTCAAAGATACTGGTAATTCCCTGATCGTATTGCACAGTATTTGTGTATAGTCCTTTTCACTTTGTAGCGACGCTATTACTGTGTCCTCCAGCGGTTCCCTTGATTTCGGGATTAATCGCGACAATCCGTCAGCGTGACCTAACTTCGCAGATGCAAGAAATTCCATACTGAAATCGTAATTTAGCAGGATGGTCGCCCATCTTTGCAGTCTGTTGGCTGAGTAAGTTGGTACCCCTTTTTTGAACCGAAAATGGTTATAAGCGGCTTGTGATCAGTTTGTAATTTGAATTTTCGACCGTGTAAAAAACGGTGGAATTTTGTAACCCCGAATATGATCCCTAGTGCTTCCTTCTCAATTTGGGAATAATTCTTCTCGGCTGGCAGTAAGGTTCTCGACGCATGGGCGATCGGTTTAGTGGACCCATCTGGCATTTTATGTAGAATGCATGCCCCTATTCCATAAGCACTTGCGTCGGTTGCGACAATAATCTCTTGTTCTGGATTGAAATGAATCAGAAATAAATCTGATGTTAGTACATCTTTTAACTGCTTAAATGCCGACTGGCACTCCGGCGTCCAGTTCCATTTTTTGTCCTTTTTTAATAGTTCATTCAAAGGCGCGCGCAATTTATGCATATTCTTAATAAAAGTTTGATAATAGTTAACGAGCCCTAAAAAACTTTGCAATGTAGTTACATTTTGAGGCTCTGGCATGTCTTTTATTGCTGTGGACCTATCCGGGTCGGGTTTTCTCCCGTCCTTATTTAATATATGACCCAGGTATTTTATTTGTTCCAAAAAAATTCACATTTTGCCTCCTTCAAAGTGAAGCCGTATTCTTTTATTCTGTCAAACACTTGAAATACATGATCTCTATGTTGTTCAACATTTTGACTACGTATGAGAATATCGTCCAGATAGCCTATTGAAAAATCCAAACCGCTTAGCAAAGTGTCAATTATCTGTTGGAAAATAGCAGGTGCTACTTTTATCCCAAATGCTAATCTATTGAATTTAAAAAGACCTATGTGTGTGGAGATACACAAAAGGCTCGAACTATCGTCTTCTACTGGTATCTGTAGATACGCCTCGCTTAAGTTAATATGGGTCTAAATCCCTGTGTTAACTAGTCTTTCCAATTCTTCTTCAATTTTTTTCTCTTGAAGCGAACGGTACGCTACGTGGTTTTTTGAATATTTCATCCAGAAATTCGAATCTCGTTTTTATTTTCGTGCAGCATCCAAGCTTTTCAGAAAAAACACCTGGAAAAGATTTTTTTAGATTTTTTTTAGTTTGTCGGCTTCGGCCGTTAAATTTTCGACTTTTTGGCAAAAATCACTCAGTGGCGAGTCCCATATTCAAATTCTTGGATCCAGTCAGATCCAAATAAATTTGATGCGTTCCTAAGAACGAAAACTTTTAGCTTTTTTGTCTTTCTTTTTAGTGAAACATTAATAATTAATTCATCCTCAAAATGTATCTTTTCACCAGTTACCGATCTTGCGACTTTATTCGTCTTCATCATCGTAGGCTTACCTAATTTCTTCCACGTGTGAACATTTATAATCGATATATCCGACCCTTAATCGAGTTGCAGTTTTACTTCTCTATCTCTTATTCTCACCGTAACATATTTCCTTATGTTCTCTGTTGGTGAAGGGTCCCTTTTTGCAGTTTTTATGTAGCTCTTTTTTTCTACTTTTGCTCTGCAATATGAGGCCTTGTGCCCTGCTCGTTTGCATAGGTCACACGTTATTTTCTTATGGTATCAACATGCACTGTACCCATGAGGTTCTCCACATTTACTACAAGGGGTCCTAGGCTTTTGTCTATCCGGATAATTTTGTGAAGGGTTCTTTTTGCGTCTGGGTTGGTAATAGCTGGCGGGTGAGTGTCCTTTATTTTTGGAGCGTATTTTTTTAATGTGAGCGATACCTGCTTCCTCTATGTTTTGGGAATCTTGTTTCACTGCCACGAACCGCTGACAATCTTCAGCCAGTTTCTGAAGCGTTAAATCAGGTTCTAATTCCAGTTTATTTAGAGCACGACGTCTTATATCGGCGTCTTTTGTGGCTATCAAACCTTGTGTGAATATTAGGCATTTAAAATTATCTGCCATTAATGATGACAACTTGAAGTCGTCACAGATTTTATTAACTATAGACGCAAAAGTCGTATAGTCCTGATTCTCCTTATGTGTAATATTCATACATTTCCATCATTTATGGAAAAGGCTTGTCTTTGGACAGTATAACTCCATTAACAGTTTGACTGCCTCGTCAAACGACAATTCGTTGGTTTTTCTTGGCAAAATATAATCCACGAATTTGTTATGTTCGGATGCACCCAACTTCCGTAGTAATAAACGAACCTTCTTTTGATCCGTCCATGAACCACAATCAATCTTGAATAAGTCTTCAAATTTTCTGAAGTATGCTTCAAACGTTAGGTCTTCCTCAGGAGCATAGCGAAATGTATCAATGGCTGACCAGATCGCATTTTTGTTTTCCTGTCCGTTGTCCTTATTCATTAAAACTTGCGTTAACAAATCCATTTTTTATCTGATTAGTTTTGATGCTCTAAATGTAATTTTTTCAATTCCAATATTTGTTCGTTCATTTCTTTCTTTTCTTCCGCGGCGTATTTCATCATTTCTTTTTTTTCTCTTCCCTGTTTTTCCTCGAAGTATTTCATTAAACTTAACTGCTTCTCGTCATTTTGTTTCTGTACTATCAACTGTTCTTCTCGAAACCTTTTTTCAAGTTCTAATTGTTAATTTTGTTGAAGTTTTATAATTTCCTAAACTGTTTTAAAAATCCTCCATTTTTTTTTTCTATGACAAAAATGCGTTTTCAGAAACAAACCAATACTTTTTCTATAGTACCAACTCTACAAAAAAACTTTTACATGTTTTGTATCTGGTTATATTGACGAGTATTTCCTTAATTTATGTTTTCCTCGTGTGGAAATTTTCCACTAGATTCAGTGTTTGTGTTTATACAGAAAAAAGTTGGATTTTTTTTTGTTCTTCAATTTTCTTTTCGTAACGTGTAAGTATTTAGTTCAAATCCTATTAGAACGTACACTTTTTTTTTCTTTTACAAAGAATTAGTTTTTTTTTGTACTTACTGAAACTTTGAGTCGTTTTTTTTTTCAGTTGTCGTAAATCCACGCCATTGATGAGTTCCGTTTTAACTCGTAGTTTTGGCTTCTTGTGGCTTTTTTTTTCAACAGCAAGATAAGAGTTTTTTTTTCAAGTAAATCCTTTCCCGAATCTTCGTTATTCAGTTTTTTGTCGAATGATCCCGTAACTTTCTTGAGTAATCCTGGTAGCCAGTTGTCGTGACTGGTATAACATCAAAATCCTCACGTTTGTTCTTTACTAATTTCTTCGTCGCTAGGGGTCACAAAGATAACAACCACAAATTATGACAGGTTAAAATATACAATGTATTTATATCATAGCAAATACAGTTACGCCACTAAATGTGGTAGGAGATGACCGGATTCCTACCATGATAGGGATGTCCAATATTTAACACCTACCCACTATAAGAGTATGTGACACAATGTCGGAAAGTGGGATTTGAAAAGCCAGCGCCCGAGAAAGTGAGCGCTCTAGCCATTAAAAAATGTCTGGTCAGCCCCGTCGGCATTCCCCGGTAGGGGCGCCTCAGACAGTAAGCTATAAACTTACTCCTCCCCAAAGAGGAGAGGCAAAGCCTGGGAGGGTGGACCTCCTAGAACTGCACAGGACAGACCCATAGACCGGCGGAATAATGCCCCGAAGGCCAAGACAACACCGGTCTATAGGGTGTGGTATCCATCGGAACAGATACCACACGTGGTATGAAGACTCTCACATGATAGGAATGTCCATTATTTAACACCTACCCACTATAGGAGTATGTGACACAAAGTCGGAAAGTGGGATTTGAAAATCCAGCGCCCGAGTAGGTGAGCGTTTTTGCAATTAGAAATTGCCTGGGCAGCCCCGTCGGCATTCCCTGGTAAGGGCGCCTCAGATAGTAAGCTATAAACTTACTCCTCCTCAAAGAGGAGAGGCAAAGCCTGGGAGGGTGGACCTCCTAGAACTGCACAGGACAGACCCATAGACGGGCGGAATCATGCTCCGAAGGCCAAGACAACACCGGTCTATAGGGTGTGGTATCCATCGGAACAGATACCACACGTGGTATGAAGACTCTCACATGATAGGAATGTCCATTATTTAACACCTACCCACTATAGGAGTATGTGACACAAGGTTGGAAAGTGGGATTTGAAAATCCAGCGCCCGAGTAGGTGAGCGTTTTTGCCATTAGAAATTGCCTGGGCAGCCCCGTCGGCATTCCCTGGTAGGGGCACCTCAGACAGTAAGCTATAAACTTACTCCTCCTCAAAGAGGAGAGGCAAAGCCTGGGAGGGTGGACCTCCTAGAACTGCACAGGACAGACCCATAGACCGGCGAAATCATGCTCCGAAGACCAAGACAACACCGGTCTATAGGGTGTGGTATCCATCGGAACAGATACCACACGTGGTATGAAAACTCTCACATGATAGGGATGTCCATTATTTAACACCTACCCACAATAGGAGTATGTGACACAAGTTCGGAAAATGGGATTTGAAAAGCCAGCGCCCGAGAAGGTAAGCGCTCTAGCCTTTAAAAATTGCCTTGTCAGCCCCGTCGGCATTCCCCGGTAGGGGCGCCTCAGACAGTAATCTATAAACTTACTCCTCCTCAAAGAGGAGAGGCAAAGCCTGGGAAGGTGGACCTCCTAGAACTGCACAGGACAGACCCATAGACCGGCGAAATCATGCTCCGAAGGCCAAGACAACACCGGTCTATAGGGTGTGGTATCCATCGGAACAGATACCACACGTGGTATGAAGACTCTCACATGATAGGAATGTCCTCTGTTGAGTCTTTGCAACCATGGTATTTATTATAGATGGTTGCTTCCATTAGTTCTTCAATAAGGGTGATTGTACCCCACATCACTAACATTAAAAGATATATCAGTAAAAGTTTTACACGCACAAAGTATCGATTATAAACCACGTCTTAAGATAATAGCTTCACACAATTTCACGATATCAAAGCTCATCAAAAGTGTCTCTGACTGGAAATAAGTGAGAAAGAAAACCTAAAAAATAAATAATATTCACACATATTAACCTGTCTTTTATTCATTGTGTATGCTGAAACATCATATGCTAAATGCTTTCACACACAAAATATTTGCTAGCTATGTTGATATTATATATATATATATATATATATATATATATATATATATATATATATATAATAAATGGGGATAAAAGACTTTAAAAGCATGTTTAGATGTGATGTTTATTAATAAAAATAAAATCAGAACGGATTTTTTTTTTCATTTTTACTTTGATCATTTCGCTAGATACCTAGCTTCGTCATAGTGTGGGGTTGTAACAGTTCCGTATGTCCGTAGCAGTCTGTAACAATGGACAATGGATGTGGTGTTGTTATTACCGGTTCACTCACTTTTTAAATATAATGTGACGCGCATGAACGCGATATTTGTATTAAATTAAGAGAGTTCATATTTTTCTTTTGAAATGAAAAAATCTGTTCTCATATTTATTATTTAATTTTTAAAATGATGTTTGAAAAGAAAAAAATATGAACTCTCTTATATATATATATATATATATATATATATATATATATATATATATATATATATATATATAAGGTTTTAATATGGACAATTGGTGTTAATGTAAATTGTTTATGCTTTTATGTGTGCACTGTGACATATTTCTTTTTAGCGATAGAATTTTAACATTTCAAACTGCAAAGGAAAGGAGATATAATGGGCATAACATATAATGAACTTGATATCAGTTAAGTAAGGTTCCCTTTTGATTAGAGTGAGAACAAGAAAAGAAAAAAAGGAGTATATAAATAATGGTGTATATAAATAATGGTGTATATAAATAATGGTGTATCTTAGTTTTTCATCTTGACTGTCTCAATTTATACACTGCTGAATATTTGTGATATTAGTTATATCATAAAAATGAGTCCTTTGATATCATGAGAACGTATAAATAGCATTAACACTTTAATTAACAAATACGTATAAAATTATTACTCGAGTGTTTTTGATACGTAAGAAAGCAAGTATATCACTAACAATGTTGATAATTCTCTACATTTTTGCTGTTACTTTAGACGTTGTCAATACAATCCACACGTTCTCTACGCAGAGTAGGTTTACATTATTTAATCTGAATTAAAACCCCAACAGTCGTTAAATGGTACGATTAATGTATGTTAAATAAAAGAATCGATAAACTTATTTTCTATTTTTCATAATTTACATTGTAATTAAAAAAGTGTCATGTTTTAAATTTTAATATTGTTGAATCCCACTGATCGCCTGAATCAGCTGTTATTTCCCCCATCGTCTGTTTATATGCCAGCTGATCGACTAACAAATAATATTAACCATAATATTGATTTATTAACCCATCATCGCTTGACAAGTGTGTTAGTTGCGTCAAAAATTCTTAGCAACTTTCAATTACCATTTTCATTATAGAAATCGTCTGGATAACAGAGCTTGCCATTAGCATGGGCGTCGACAAAAGATCATCTCTAATTGCCAATGGTTTAACATAACCGCTGACGATTTCGGAATGTTATTCTGTCCTAGCACGTCATCTTACTTGACCAATCAGTGTGCTTGAAATCTCTTAGTATCTTACTCTATGATAGAACTATATATCATAGGTGGTTCAAATCTATTATTTCACGCGGTTTTTATTTTAATCAAAGATAATTATTCTGATATATATATATATATATATATATATATATATATATATATATATATATATATATATATATATATATATAAATACATATATATATACATATATATATATATATATATATATATATATATATATATTGTCGAGTAAGGGATAAATCTTGGTCATATTATTTGTGTGAGAAAAATAGAAAACTATACGATAATAAACGTAAATCGATGCATAGTTAAATAATCATATAAAAGACATGATTAAAGAGAGAGTAAAAAAGAAGGTGAGCAATGTATGAATAGAGAAGTCAATAGTTCCATTAACATTTTGAATGTCTAATCACTAAGATTAACTTCAAACTTTTAAAAATATCAATTTCATGTTAAAAAAGATCACCTCAACAAAAGCAGAAGCAACAAATTAACTCCAAATTAAAAATAACAACTTCAAATTAAAAAATTAATATAAAAAACAAATCTAAAAAATTAGAGAAAATAAACGGCAAATTCATTAAAAAATGGTGTTATGAAATGAAGTGATGCTTAAAGTGTTACAGTTTCACGTCTACTTCATATTCCAATACGATAACTTCGTACTGTTACATATGAAATTCTTGATCCTAACATATTTCTGAAACGGTGACAGAAGTCTGATGTATACGTTTGTTCTTCGTCGTAGTAGTCGTAATTGTCGTAAATGATGTGCAGATGTGTTTTTACTTCGCTCTTTTTTCTGTTGTGAGGTCTGCTGATTTCAATAGCAATCGTCTTCTTTTTAATAACATCAGTTGTAAGTTATTGATATTACAGAAGACACAATCATTTGGGGTTTTATCATTATTTTCGTTTTTTTATTGACCGTATACATGTATACCTGGATATTACATAATATGTCGTGGTTCTACCCCCAACTATCGCTCATGATAGGAAGAAGCAGCTTCTTAAACGCGTTCGTTTCCCATCACAGTGAAAACAAAGAAATAATTGTATCACTCTATACCAGTGGTTCCCAACCTTTTCGCTGTCATTTCCCCCTGCACCCAATTCAACGATCCAGATTTCCCCCTTCATGTGTATGAGAGAAAGAACAGTTGAAAACCACTGAGACTATTTACTAATTTATTTTTCAAATGCACTAATACAACTAACATTAAATTTTAGTGAATACGAACATTAACACAGCATTTTAGTGTGACTTTTGGCGTTGTTTGCCATTTACAAGTCCTTCAATATATGGGGGAGTTATAGAGAGCGCACATCGAAGATCCGCCTCCACATCCAACTTGTTCCGTGCCTTTGTTTTGAGGTGTACCAGTGCCGAAAATCCTGTATCACACAGGTAAGTGGAAGAAAACTGGACCAATATACGCAGAGCATTCGTCGCAAGAAGCGGATAGATTCCTCGGACTTGGGTCCAAAACTCCTCCCGTTCCATATTATGAAAGGCATCCTTCGCTGCAGAGTGGTTTTTCAAGTCCAGGAACTGTTCCTGCCACGATTCTGGTACATCATCAACGTTCCTCTGAAATGGGTCTCTGATAAGCTTGTTCTCGATGCTTTCGTTTGTGATCCCCAAGAAAGTAATACTTGAATTCTTCCTCCAAGCTTTCGAGGTGTTGCTTGATATCCTCGGCTATTGGATCAGGCAGACCATCCTCCATATCCTCCACACATTCGTTCAGAGCCAGAAATGAAGAAAAACTTCCACTCCCCGCTCTTTTTTTCCACAGTTCCAGTTTAGCCACGAAAGCTGTGATATTGTCCGACTGAAAAAGAATGTTCGTCCAATTGCCCTGCAGTTTTTTGTTGAGCTCGTTCAATGCACTGAAAATATCGGACAAGTAGGACAGCCGCACACGAAAAAAGTCACCCTCCAACGCCTTCAGAAGCACAACATTATCTTGAGCCCGAAGAAAGGCTACCACCTCATCAAACAATTCTAGGACTCGCTGCAGCATGTTTCCTTTCGAGAGCCACCTCACCTGAGTATGAAACAGCAACGATTCGTGATCGCCTTCCATGCCTTCACAGAGCCGACAGAATAGCCGAGTGTTCAGAGCGGAACCCTTGATAAAGTTTACGACTTTGATAACAGTGTCGAGATGCTGCTTGAAGTTCTTGGGGAGAGTTCTCGAAGCAAGCGCTTCTTTGTGGATCAGGCAATGTGTCGCTTCTACTGTTGGATTCTTTTTCTTGACGAGCGTGACGAACCCCGATCGAGAGCCAATCATGGCTGGGGCTCCATCGGTGCACACCCCAACCAGAGACTCCCAGCTGATGTTGATATCTTCGAAAAAGTCATTAATAAGGTCCATCACATCCTGAGCTTTGGTCGTGGTCTGGAGAGGTTTGCAGAAGAGGAATTCTTCTGCAATTCCTTTTTCGGTGGTATAACGAACAAATACCAACATCTGGGACAGATTCGCAACATCGGTCGATTCGTCGAGTTGAATTGAAAAAAACTGTGAGCCTCAAACCTTCTGAACAACTTGATCCTTGATGCTCTCCGCCATATCATTGATCCGTGACCGAATGGTGTTGTTTGCAAGGGAAATCTGGGCCATCTTGTTGTGGGCAGCCTCACCAAGGACCAACTTCACGCACTGCAGCATACAGGGTTTCACCAATATTTCACCAATTGTGTGTGGTTTCTTCTCCCTCGCAATCTTGTAGGAGACTTCGAATGACGCTTTCAAAATAGCATCCGTTTGTTGACGAAACGTTCCAGTTGAGTCCAGTCTAGTCTTCTTCAGATTATTTTTTTTCAGCTTGAAGTATTCACGATGCTTGTTCTGTAGTTCGGGATGGCATCCTTGAAGGTGTTGTTTCAGCTGGAATGGCTTCATGCTACCATTCCCCAAGGTCTTTGTGCAGATGACACATTGTGGCAGATGTTCCCCGTTATTCACAATGAACGTAAAAGTCTAGATACGCTTCTGAATATGTTCGTTTTTTGACATGATCACTTGCGAAACTGAAAAAAAACAAGAGAGAGTATATTAAGATATGTAATAATGAAATCAACATACTCTATCATTCGTGCGAAAATAACATTCTATCAATAAACAAAAGTAAAACAAAATATATAATGGTTCCGAATTAATTAAAAATAGGTGGAGATTTTTTAAATTACACCCGTATAGAAGTAGTTGAAAAATTTGATATACAAGGTTTAATCATAGATAAAAAAAACCTTAAGTTTAATTGTCATGTTTATAAAATTGCATTAATAAAATAATTGGTATTCTGTGCCGAACCAAAAATATCTTTCCACTAAAGATTAGGCTAACAATATGCAAGCATCTTTTTTCGTCATATTTGAACTATAGCATTTTTAAAAAGGTACCCATATGGGAAAAAGCGCATTGAAATTTTACAAAAAAAAGCATTGAAAATTGTTTTTTATCTCAAATATAGAGACCATACTGGTGCTATTTTTTGTAAAAACAATCTTTTAAGGCAGAAAGACTTATTATATCTTGAGTAGCTATCTTTTTGTTTAAAAACTTAACCACTCATTTACATAATGTCTTTGGCAACTTTATTAAATAAAACCTAGTAGTACTTTACGAAACTAGAAATTTTAATCAAACAATAAGGGTTGACTACAGACTTAATGGGCCCTAATACTTCTATTATTAAAAAACTAATGAATTCTCCAAAAATATTATTTTTTATTTAGCAATTTTCATGTTTCTCAATTATCTCTCAAAAAAGAGTAAATCATTACCTCTTATCCTTAAATAAAAGTTATTATTACATTTTATATTTGTATCAAAGATATTGTGGTGACCCAAGTTGTAAGGCTTGGACAAATTGACGTTAATAATAATTATTATTATAATTATTAAAATTATTAATTTTAGTAATATTATTATAATTATTATTATAATTAATATTATTATAATAATAATAATAATAAAAAATTATATTCAAATTCATACTAAACCTTATACTTTATAAATATAATAATGATAATATTAATAATAATAATAATAATAATAATAATAATAATAATAGTAATTATAATAATAATAATAATATTACTAATATTAATAAATAAAATACTACTAATAATAATAAATATTATAGTAAATATTATAAAATGCTAATAAATATAATAATGAAAATATTAATAATACTAAGAGTAATAATAAAAATTAATACTAACAATATTAAAATTAATAATTAAAAATAAAACACTAAGAAATATAATAATAATAATAATAATAATAATAATAATAATAATAATAATAATAATAATAATAATAATAATAATAATAATAATAATAATATTACTAAAATTAATAATTAAAAATAATAGAAATATATAAGATTACTAATACTAAAATTAATAATTAAAAATAATAGTAATATATAAGATTAATAATAATATCTATTACAAATATATTATAATTACAAAATGTGATTATAATTTTTTTATTAACGTCAATTTGTCCAATCGATCCAAGCGTTCAAACTTGGGTCATGACAATATTATTCTCTTTCTGAAAAATCTAATAACGGCCATACTTAACGTTTGATTTTTTAGTAATATAAATTGATTTGAATAAAAAAAAGTGCACTAAAAATTCATATGCATTATACTTTATAACATTCTCTGATATTGAATTTATGAATATATGTGTTTAAATTTGTGTTTCTCTTAATTTTTGTTATATGTATACTCGTTTACTGATGGAATTATGTATCTGAAATTGTATAAAATTTCTTTTCCTTAAGAGATGTAATGGAAAATAACAAATAAAAAAGAAGAAAGAAAATAAAACATAAGAATGAAAGCGGGTAAAGTTTAGGAAACGGATACTCCTTAGAAAAGAAGAACAGAAGGCTATTACTGGAAATTATTTTTTGAATATTTCCAGAATTATAAATTCAGGCTAGAATTTACCCCCTAAAACACCCTAATTTCCCCCCTGGGGGAAATTTCCCCCCGGTTGGGAATCACTGCTCTATACGATATGTGTCACTCGAGACTTACTGTATCTTACGGAATGTCCTGAAAGCGTCAACAAAATTCTAATATTTTTAGTGGAATTATTTGTGTTCTTCTAAATGTACGTTTCTGTAAAATCCACGTTCAAATATTGCCTTACATTTAAAATTAAAACCATGTAAATAAATAGATGTTATATATATATATATATATATATATGTTAGATTTTTTTTATTAGACATGAAATGCCACTAGCAACCATGTGGAGTAAAATACATGGACGTTAAAAGATCAAAGTTAGAATATGAAAAGATGAATCGAATGACGCTAACACTATCTTGAAGTGTCTCCATCAAAAATATTAGCTTATTTCATTTTGCCATGCAAAGTTCAATATAATTTTAAGTGAATCTTTTTCGGCGATATAAAAATGTAGAGATTTAAAAGAATCCTCCCATAAAAATAAAACATGTGACTGTAATGGAAATCTATTTGAAGAACAGGCGTTAAAACATACAGATAAGTTTATAAATTGAAAAGTGCACGATTCCGGAACCAAGGTTTTAGTCATGGATGTTAAGTGAAAATGTAGCAAATAAAACATTTGAGAAAGTTAATTGCTAAATGAGGCTTGCATGTGGATGTATTTTATTCAACAACATCTATTCATATCTAGTGATGCCAATAGTCCTCCCCGATCGCCAGAAAGAAACAAAATAATGGCTATATATCTTTCGTGACTGATTGTATAGTTATACACGAATAACTTTAAATAATGCAATAACACGTGTTTCTTAGATTAGCTTCTAGAAATACATTTCTAGATATATACTCAAATATAGTTTAACAATTTTCATGAGAAATTGAAAGTGTACATGTTTCGGGACGTTTGATATGAGGATTTAGAATGTGTATTAAAATTAAGGCTAAATAACATCAGAAAACCGTAATAAGAAGGGGGAATCTAAAACTCCATAAATGGATAATGGAAACCAACTGCCTTTATCAAACGAAGTAAAAAATATAGACTGAGAAGAACGATGAAGACCATAGTCGATGATAGCCCGAAGGCTCCGTTTCCATTGGCTACTAAACCGAGGTATAGGGGAGAGCGTCACTCTTTTCATAAGATTACTCCACTTAACCTTAATTATCGTCTTATAATAGTGAGTGTTAAACAAGGGGGCATCAAGTACGATTTTTAAGTCTTTAGTAGGACTCGACCGAGGATTGAACTCTGGTATCCCGGTCTATCAGCGAACACTCTTAAATAATTGTCAAATAGGCCACTAATAAGTGGATTTAATATTGAATGAAATACAATATGGGAACCAATAATTATAAATAGTAGTTTCTAGTTAAGAAATTGCAATATGAGTTATGATAAGACTAAATAAATAAATAGAAATTCTATAGTAATAATTTGTAATACTAAAAAGACTGGCGCAATGAGACAAATCTACCCGGTTGTCATGACTAACGAAACGTGTGAATTCTACCCGGTGGTCATGACCGAGGGAATGAGAAAAATCTACGTGGTGGGCATGACTGGCGGAATGAGATAAATCTACCCGGTGGACATGACGGACGGAATAGGACAAATATCCCCGGTTGTCATGACTGCAGAATGAGAAGAATCTACCCGGTAGTCATAACTGCAAGATGAGAAGAATCTACCCGGAGGTGATGACTGACGCAATGAGGCAAATCTACCCGGTGGTCTAGTAGCTAGTATATTTCGATACAATATAAGATAAGCACATGAGGTTTAACTGTGGATTTATAATATATATATATATATATATATATATATATATATATATATATATATATATATATATATATAACGTTATAGTGAATGCTTTTATTCAAACATGTACAAGGTTTGCTACACTGGCATGTCGATGTTATCGATCTACAGCTCTCAAGAGCTGAGGTCTCATCAGGCAGAAAATTATTTTTTGATCCAACCTGGTTGCTGGATTCCAGCAACCAGGTTGGATCAATAGATGATAGATCTGTAGATCGATAACATCGACATGGCAGTGTAGCAGACCTTGTACATGTTTGAATAAAAGCATTCACAATACAGCTCTGTATTTTATTGAGCACTCTTTTATAAGCCCGGTTTGATTCCCTTTGGATTTTTACCCTGTGGATTGTTACCCTACCTGGATTACTATATAACGTTATATATATATATATATATATATATATATATATATATATATATATATATATATATATATATATATATACATATATATATATAACGTTATATATATATATATATAAATATATATATATATGTATATATATAACGTTATATGCTAATCTGCAGATTATACAAACATCCATGAATCCGAAAGTAGAGCATGCACAGTGGGAGTGAACTACATGTCCTCGGCTTAAATCTGTATCGTCATAAGTTAAAATATGCAACGTACATATTTGCTAGCAAACGTGTTACAATTGAGATGACTTATTATATATTTTCTTTTTGCTGCTCGTCTTTGTGTTTATTTACATCTGTGTATGATTTCATGTCGACGTCTGTGAGTTTATTATATTTCCTGATTACTTGTTACTACGTTTCAGCTCTATCCTCCAGCCGAAAACGTAAGCATGTACGCAAGTCTCTCCCCGCCGTGTAGGTATGCATATGTATGTGACAAGTTTCAATTACCCACAATAAAGCTTTATACCAGTTTGCTTCTCCCCCTCACTTTTTTCTTCCCGCCGCATCCTTGTTTAAAATTCCATACACCAGACGCCTCAGTTGTAGGAAAGATGACATTTTTTGTTTATTTTTCTTTTAACCAAAACCTAACGAATGTCTGCAAGACGTTGATTTCTTTTCTCTTTTGATCAGTTTTGAACCACTCAATCGTTCAGAGATCGAATCAATCAATGGAAACACACTTCGGAGCCAAACTCTCATAACCCACCTACAAATCAGAATAAAACAAATAATGAAATTCTCCGACATAAACTATACACATTTCAGAAGACAGGATGAATAGAAGACGAAAATAAAATTCGAAAACAAAAATCCTCACTAGAAACATCGTTGATTCTCTATACAAGTACGGCAACGAATTTCTTACACGGATCGATATTAACGGTGGAAAGTTGATACAACAACTTGCCCGGTAATGTTGCCAAAATCACAACGGTTGAATAACGCAAAGGCCTTTGAAAAAGGTTGGTCGGTAAAGAAGATTAAATAGCCGTAAATCTGAGAAAATCTACAGACTATCTAATTAAAATATATTATGTAAATTTGCTTACTAAAACAATTACGCCCGTCTTAAAATGATTATATTAATAGAGTTTAATGTTATAATTTATGATATAGTAAGATATATATAAATTTAGTAGTGCCAGAATCAAACTAAAAAGATTCACTTTTTTATTGGAAACCTATTTCAATAAAACCTGATAAACATCGTTGATTTAACATTATCTTAATTATGTGTTCGTCTATATATTATACATAACTGTAATCAGTTCAATCACAATCACTACCACTAGTTATTTCACTTTGATTTCATTCGAAAATTCATCAACTTTGTTACATGCATGTAAATTAGATGACGAAGCTGAGAAAAAGAAGATCACCCTTTCACAGATAAATAAACACATATTAGAGATTAGTGTAATCAATATTAAGAGTGAGGGAGGCGAGAGAAATATATAGATAACTAAGAGAAATATTAGCTATCTGTTTAGTTTATTATAAATTACGCCTAATTAGAACAATTAAAACATAATTTTTCTTTCAAACATAAACCAATATTAGAATGCAAGAGTTTTACTTGTAGCGACTTTGTATATCACTAATCTCTGTTACAAATAAGAGAATTGTAGCAAAGATACGCAATAGAGAAAATGTGTGGTTCGTAATTTTTACATGAGGATTGATGCTGTCTATTATTTGGATTATTCGGACTACTATTCTCAATTTTTCGATCTATGTAATTTCCGACCTTCTACTAGGCGTACCTTGTCAAACTTGGGATATTTATGTCGAACTCGGGAATCTGTACGTAATTTCGAATTAAACTCTTTACTTAATCCACAGAGGGGGTAGCTTGTTCTTGTTCTGTCAGTCATTTGTAAGTAATTCGTAATTGTATTTATTGTACCACCCGTTCTGAGGTCCGCAACGGATAAAATGCTATATGGTAATCAGTTATCTGGAAGGTGACAGGTCAATCCTTAGTAGGAGAGTACGAGTGAAGCTAAGAAGGTAATTACGAATTACTGAAGACTTCTACCCTTTCATGGCTGACGAAACAAACGCAAACTATCTCCGTGGATTAAATAAAGGGTTTCGTTCGAAATTCCGTACAGATTCCCGAGTTCGACATAAACATTCTCTAGTGCGACAAGAAGCATATGAAGAAGGTCGGAGGTTACATAGGCTGAAATATTGCGAAAATAACAAGAAAGGTCATCTTTCTTGTTACAGTCGTCCGAATAATCCAAATAACACAGAAAGGTTTGTCAGCCGTTTCCATGAAGACAGACGGAAACAATGGCTAATCTGTATCGAGACTTTATTTTGCCTTTCTAATTACTAGTTTTGTTTGGATTGCATATTTGATGAGCAGCAATACATTCATCCGTTTCACCTTTGTTTTGCTTACAATGTTTTTGCATTGGCATTACGAGCACGCATAAAAAGTAGGAATAGCAGACAGAGAGAATTAGAATTAATGCAAAAACGATCGAACACTTACGCATTAAAGGAGATACACTCGTGTAAATAGAATCGACAGCTTAAAAAAGAAGTCATGAAAAAAGGATGCAAAAGTGTAAGTTTATGTTGAAACAACAATAGTTACTTGTGTTTATATTTTTGCCGAAGACCCGTTGTTCACAATGAAGAAAGAATAAATAAAATCAATTGAATTCTCAATAAAATCGCACAAGGCGCGCGTATACACATACACATATAAATAGAAAGAGAGTAGTAGATTGCCATACAGAGACAGATGAATAGATAGGAATAACAGCATGCGCTTTCAGACACCGAATTCTACAGGTGCGCTTAAAGGTTACATCCTCATCTTTTCATCGTGTTTATACGATTCATCGATTATATCGATTTTCACCATTTTCTTGTTCGATTATTCAGTGTTTGTTTTATTCAGAACGTCACAGAAACCCTCGGATTTTCTATTCTTTTAGTGTCGTTCGTCTGTTTTGCGGCATATCAACCCTTTTAAATTATCTTAAATTATCTTATGAAACATATAAAATATCTTAATACACACAAAAGGGATATCACCAGTTTGTAATATTATTCAGGTTGTAATTGTAGAGCGATTAAAAGAGAGGCGTGATCAAGAGATAGCGAGTGAAAAGAGTAAAATTAAAAGTCGAGCACTGTTAGAAAAATTTTAAATAAACATTGACTTAAAAGAATGAAATGAGTGTAACTGCAGTTTATTCATCTATGCCCCGACTTTGTCGTTGAGTACTATGGAATGTTGAGATATCTATGCTCGGCGCTTTCAGTGTAAATATCACTTAATTTCTCCGTTATAACATGGCAATCCCTCGTGGCCTAGTAGGACTGGGTGAATGCTTACAGATTCAAGGTGTCTCTATGAACCGAGTACGCGCCATATGACCGCATGAGATTGATACTTCCTTGCGCTGATAAGAGCCATAAGCTTAAAACGATGTCGTACGTAGGTAAAATATAAACAAATATATAAAAATAATTCAATATTATATATATATATATATATATATATATATATATATATATATATATATATATATATATATGAGGTGGAAATACATGGTATATCATTAATGTCGTGAAGACAGAATGTATAAAAAGACAAAGAAAAAGCAATGAAATAAAATAAATAAATAAATAAAAATTAAACAAGTATTAACTGGTTTTGTTCAGATCAACGAACGTTTTCAGAAAAACTAAAGATTTAAAAATTTATTGTAAAAACGGCGAAAGAAAAAATGTGCAGCGCGTGTGAAATAGAGTTTAATTGGGAAAAAAGGAGAGAATTTTTTTAAGAAAAAAACATTTCAACATGCATAAAATGCAGTAAAAATAAGTTGTACTAAATCGAGATCAGAGTAGGTAATTTAGTGGCGACGTATATTTAGTGGCGATTTTTTTGCATTTCTTTTTTGAAATGTGATAAAAACATTCCGTTTCGCGTCTTCTTTCCTATATTTTGGCCGTTTTTATTTTAATAAATCTTCACTTTTCTCAAGACGTTTGTCTATCTGAACAAACCGGTCAAATTCTTGTTTGATTTTGTTTTATTTCTGCCTGTGTTTAATTGTGTTTCCTTTGGGTTTTTATACATATACGTTACTTTTATGGCAGGGGTACGAGAACTGAAACAGTTTTGCTCTTTACAGCGTTTGACTTCGACAAGATAAAACATGTTGTAGAATCACTCTAAATCAGGCACACTCCTACTAACATCGGGTGGGGTGTAGATATATACATATTGTCACGAGAACCACATCCATCTTAATAAATGTTTTAGTAGAAATAAGAATATATATATATACCCTTAATCCTTCTTGTGATTATTTCAAGCGAAACATGCTCCCACCGCGTCGAAGACTATTAAATGGAGTCTACAACGGAACATTATTATTATTTTGTTCGGAAAACAATGACTGATGTCATAAACATTTACTCATTGATCGAGCTTTCTCACCTCAACAATTTGGTGACGATGGTCGAACGCCGTTGAAATACTAGTATCTGTCGGGCGACTGTAGTTTATAAAAAAAACATTAGTGGAAATGGCCGCCTAAACAGATTCACGTCAAATGACACAAGAATGTACTGCTGATTACCGACGCAAACGCTTACAAATTGTTTCGCGTTTAGTTCTCAAAGTTTGAAAATGTTTTACAATCGCTGATTTTATAAACATCCATAAAACTAAATCTCTCGAATCTCTCGAATCTCTGAGTCAAATCATAGCAACCCACTGGCAAGAGCCGGCAGAAATGGTTTGTGTATCCTGCCCCACGAACACCACTAATAACTAGAACGACGTCTACGAGTGCAATGACGAAATACGACGACAGCAAAACATCTGAAAAGAATGAACTGATCAAAATAAACCAGTGTACTTTTCCTACTCGATTCAGCGACTAACATTGGCGATTTCAGATTAGAAATAACTCTACTATTCTGACATAAAATGAAAGAATTAGCACACATCGTGAATATTCTCCGGAATTACAAAAAAGATCAAAAGTCGATTAATATCCATACAGGACACATTTCACGTTAAAAAGTTAAAAGTGTCTTCGCATGGCATGGAATCAGCAGCATCGCAATAACAAGTGAACATCCTTCTTCTCATTGTGTTTACTTTTGGTTTATGGCTGCTAAACTATGAGACGACGCCAAAACACACACATACATCAGTGATCACATTATATACACACATATATAATTTAACAAGCTATTTCTCTTTTTCAACTCTTAGAGTGGCTCAAACGCAATAAATCTTCGTGAACAAAGTCATCCCAACTGAGCGAAAAAAATGAAAAGTAGTAGCGAATCATATATTTGATTCATATAACAGGATAATAGTGACAAACTCCGGTTAGTAAATTCGATGAATAAAATCATACTTTCTTTGAAATTTGTCGAATATTTTTATAATAATTAAAATATTTTAGTTGATAGCAGGTGGTTTTCTTCAACAATTGCTTTCAAACGTTCATTCATCCGTCATACATGATCGTCCTTTAACTGCTGTATTTTCAATCTATTATTATCCCCACGGAAACCACATTTGCACTGTTCGATCCTTCGTGGACCATAAGTATTGTCGGCTGTTTCGGAATGATAACTGAATTTAAACTGATTCAAGAAAAGTGAGTGCATGTTTTCGATTTCATCTTCGTTATGCAGGCTAACATGCTTCAACGTTGTATTTTGAAAGAAATGATAAATTTATTAAGGCTATACATCAATTATTAAGAATGCCACATAATATATTAAACACTGAAATAATAGAATAAACTTCTTTAAATGTTAGTCGACAAAGAAGCCAGTGTTTTCCGAATAACTTAATATATTCCAGTAAAATATTCCAATTATTTTATATTTATATTTTGTAACTGTCTTTATATTTAACATAAGTGTCTTTCTACTTTCGTTGTCTTTCAAACTACTTTAAATGTTTTTTCTCCTTGAAGCTTATTCTTGATGTATCTATATAATAATGATGTATCTATATAATATATTATTCTCAACATTATAGGCTTTTACCTACATACTTTGATTCTCTTGTCACTCACTGTGTTCATATTATTCTTACCGAAGCAAGTGTATTTCTCATGATGCTAACCTTTTGTTTGTATAAGAGTTTAATTGTATGTTTTGCTTCAATATCAATTTGATGAGAACACCTTTCACAACTAACAAAATGTATTCCTATGATATGTCTCTTTACACACTAACACATAGGAATCCTTGTATTTCTATAAGTGTGGTTATAGATGTTTCTTACGACCAACGTTTCCACATATATTCTGACCATTCACCAAGTGTGCAATATCAAAGTTCATCAAAGTGTATTTTGGCATTTACCCAAATCTATAATTAAAATCACACCTGCGTTTACAAACAAACACATCTGCATTCATCAAAATATTTTCAGACATATTTATACAATATTTAAACACTTTTAACAATATCGATGAAATCGAAATGAAGAAAATAAGGAACACTCGTCGGTTTCATTTTTAAAAGTAAAACGTAAGAGGAAACAATGAAAGTCTAGATGAAGTAACAAATTATGAACATTCCTTAAAGGCAGAGCCAATGTGTTTTCAATGTATTTTTTCTATTTTACGATTTGTACATTCCGAAGTGTCTTGCATTTTTCTATTTTACGATTTGTACATTCCGAAGTGTCTTGCTAGCAAAAAATATATAGTAAATGCATTCAAAGTGTATACAATATAACGAGTGCAATACTAGAAGCAATATGCAGCGTTTGAAAGCAATATGCAGCGTTTGAAAGCAATATGCAGCGTTTGAAAGCAATATGCAGCGCAACTGATAAGCAAAGGTGCAAAATAAAATACATTATTATTATTATCATTATTATTATACTTAATAATAATAATAATAATAATAATAATAATAATAATAATAATAATAATAATAATAATAATAATAATAAGTAACAAATACAATATACCACTTACAATAACGAACAAAGCAATAACATTAAAAATCATTTCTGTGTTGTGTTTGATTGTTGCAATCAACATATGTTTCAGACGTCTATTTGTCTCGGTTGTTAATATAAACGATTATTTCAGCTCTGTTTTGTAATGGTGAATAAACTTCCGAGAATATTGTTTTGAACTCTATATAGAACTGCCCTTATTCTACGCCCCAACATTTCTCCTACGGGACACACATAGCCGAGTGCATAATTTTAGCCAGACTTTGTGTGTTCAATTACTTGTTAAGAAAATGAAAAGACTAAACTCGTTGGATATAGAATGTGGAATGCGAAGAATTTGTGCAGGTGAATTTAACAAAGTGTTAAGTACGAATACCTCGTATGGTTTCTAACTATGACAACAAAACAACAAGCCAAAAAAGCCTGATAGTACAAAGGCCGAAGTGTTGTGAGGAAGACAATGACCAAGAAGAGAACTTGTAAATAATGTAGATAACGAGATGACCCATGACAAATGCATATTTGGTCCAAATGTCACAATGGAATGTAGAATGAGGAAAAGGTGGGTATATCAATAAGAAAGAAAACACACAATAAGAATGTTACAAAAGTATAATCTCTCATAAATTACTTGACGCTATCACTTTTTACAGGTTGATCGATGCTTATGTATCCTCTGTTTCCGTCTCCTTTCCCTTCACCATTAAAGTAATTGTTATTAGTGTTATAATTTTAAGAATCACTCACCATGTTTCCCACTTGCAAGTAACAATTTGATTATTGTTATTGTTTTTCGTCGCCAATGTGTTTTGTTGTGCAATTTACACAAATATTTACGATCTCATTTGCTCAACGAAAATAATTGTAATATGAACCGATCAAATATTTTTGTTGTTAAGTATCAAGTTCTTATTGATATCTTTTTAGAAACAATAGTTTAGTGGTTTGTTTGGTTGTGCATTTTTCAGTAAAAGATTAATGATTGGGTTAGTCATAAAATGACGATTCATATACATATGAATATAATGATATGTATTAAGATATAAATACGGGTTAAAATTTATATAACATGAGTATATAAATATGAAGAAATTTTCATATATATATATATATATATATATATATATATATATATATATATATATATATATATATATATATATATATATATATAAAAGATAGAGATAGAAATGTACGTACGGGTTATCATAAGGATACGATCCAGACAAATATACATGAACATGATATAAATAATTTAAAATGGAAATACGTGAAAAAATACATTAAACTACAAAAAGAAAAGAAGAATAACAAAAACAAAACATTAAATAAACAAAGAAATAAAAACATATAGATAGCTTTTGGTTCAATGCATTGTTTTTTATATAGAAAAATATAACATTTTTATCGACAATCAATTCTAGAGAACTGAATGAAGTACTAAATATTAATTCTGAGTAATACAAGTGTATATCCTTAGAGAGGGTGCGAATTATTCTCACTTTTTAACTAGCTTAAAAACGGGTAATCTTCGAAAGAATTTCCAAACATATCGAACATGTGTCAGATGATAATAAATTTCGAGGAAATAGGTATCGTAAATACTTTTTTATCTATACAAAGAAACCTTTAATACTTGTATGTTTAACACGTGTACAGATTTGAGAAAAAACGACGTCCCAGGCAAGAGAATCGCACCCTTAAAGCATGTATTTGTGTTTAAAATAATTTACTTTTAATTTCAGTTTTCAAGGCAGATAACCGTCTGAAATACACGACTCCTAATCTCTATAAGATAACAAAATAAACTTATTTCATCACTATATTTTGATAGATAAAATTATTTGCTCAAGTTACTAGTGTTTACTTTTAATATTATTCCAGTCCGTTTTTATTATATTGTTTTTTTCATGATATTGATACGTATACGAGGTGTTGGTCGATGTTTCTTCCGTACTTCTTCGTGAGATGATGTTACTGTATTTGTGAACGTTTAAATTTCTTATGTGAAAATTAATTAGAAACAGTAATATACACAAATCATCAACTGTACAAGGAAATTATGGGCGTACTTTTTTGTTGTTTTAAATTTTAGGGAACGTAAATTGTTCTCTGTATCTTTCGATACTTGCAAAATCGTGGAAGATGCTTAACTATAAAAGTTTTGTTATCTAAGAAGCTAACGACCAAGCCAGAAATCATGATAATAGCTGTAATAAGATCAGGATCAGCTGATCATTTCCTGTGTGGTCGTCTCTCCCGATTCTTGGCGTTGCTTGCAAGAAATCAATGATGATGATTTGATTTAGCGGGAAATATACATTGGAACTAAATTGATAATCGCTGAACGAATTGGCGCGGAAACCTGCCATGCTTGGCTTTCCTCTTTGGACTCTACTCCTACTGGTTTTCTTTTCTTTACCTTCGTCCACCCGACCCATCAAAGGCGGGCCGTAATCTGAGTTGAGTAAACGGTACGTTATTGACTGTTTAATAGATACACCGGCGGATTATGAATGAGAGGTGGCGGAATAGCAGACGGATGAAAGAAATTCAGGGAACTATTAATTCCATCAGGGGAAATTATATTATGTTGATTGCGACGACGAAGAAAGAAGAAGAAGAAGAAGAAGAAGAAGAAGAAGAAGAAGAAGAAGAAGAAGAAGAAGAAGAAGAAGAAGAAGAAGAAGAAGAAGAAGAAGTAATAAAACGCAAAAAATCACTTGGGTACCGATTAAAGCAAGTGTGTGCAACCGTATCTTATAAATATAAATAAATGAATATGTTCAAGAAAAAAATTCATCGCGTTCACTGATCGTTTTGGGATTAGGGGTTGCTATGTGAGTTAGTTCAATCTATGATTACAACACAAAGTATTGTATACAAGAAAAATAAAAATTACAAATCAACAAGACATTAAAAAAATGTTTCTGAAGTAAACAAACACATCTAATCAAAATAAACTACAGAAAAACGTGGATATTATCCGTCTCTTAAAAACTTGTATAAAGAGAAGCAATCAAACCAACAATGGTGATTGTAGAAAAAACCAAAAAACAATGTGTTGTGTTACGATTGAAGATCATCGACATCAAACAAGATTAGGATCTCGCAAGGAGTAACATTAATGAAACGTAGACCCGTTTAGCCCCCGAGTCATTTAAAACAGCATGAAAACAGCACTAATGTTGTTTATAGTTGACACTATTCATGACATCCCCTGTAGTTATGAAAGCTCATAGTAATAATATGACTGCTTCTAACTAGGTTCTGGGTTTGAAATTAAAATGTGCCTAGTGTTTAGGCCCTTACTTGAGTGATTTGTAGGGTGTAAAGGTTGCACTTAATTACAATTGCTTCACATTCACTCTGTCATGGCTCCATCAATTGGTTTCATATAATTAGCCTCAGGAACGACACTAAACTTCGCCAAAGTGTCCGCTCCCACCTCTCACCACCCCGAAATAGCTCTTGCCCAGCCATTTTCCCTTTTTTCTGTAACCTTATTTCGTAAAACCTATTAGTAACTCAAGCCCTTCCCCACCCTAACTTCAGTCAATGTGTCATGAGACTCTAATTTATAAACTTTGGAGAGTATCGAGCCACTCTTTAGTTACCAGTATTCACAAGTTAATTCTAATACGAAGTGGTAGCAACGGTCAGAAGCAAATCTATGGCTTACCTATAAATACCGTTTATAAGCAATAGTCTATCAACGATAGTGTCTAGTTTATAAAATTGTATTGTTTCGGCATGAAATGAACCAACCAAATAACAGTTGAGTGTTTTATGAATATCGTTAGATATACAAGAGCGTTAAACATCTCATATGTGTTCTTCTGTTATGTGTGTGTTTATTTAACACGTTCCATATTTAAAATTCACTTACTTCAAATGTTCTCAGTGGTCTTATTTCTTTTTGTATACTGACTCGCACACATGCTTCCTAGTCATCGTCACCGTCATCATCCTAACTGTCGTTTAGTATTCATTTCGCCGTCATAATCATCATCGTTTAGTGGGCTGAATTTAGCCGTCATCAGTATCATCGTTGCCGTGTCTGTAATCAAGTACTTTCCATGCACAGAAAGGAAAAAAGGGCCAGACGACAGAGAATTTTAAATGGATCTTTATTTTGGAGAGAAATTATTGTACATTCGAAATGCACACATTGACATTAAATGGAGAGTGGCCCAAATTATTAATCTTAACTTAACTACTGAGTTAAAAGGGATAGTGGAGGATAGGAAATACAAGTGGCGCTATCAATTGTTTAAGGAATTACATTCCCATTTTCCTTTTGTTTTCTGAATTACATATTGAATTCACGTCTGTTCATCGCCGTTCCAAAAGCTGGCTGACGAAAGAAAACGTCTTTCTTTCTTGCACAAGGTAGCGTGACGTCACTCTTCAAAAGCAGACTGGATTTGTCATAACATATTTGCCTGACCTTTTCTTGAACTCTCATCTTTGATTTAAGCCACAGTTCATACCTGTTAACATTTTAGTCTGGAGTGCAGACTCGTTTTTCAGATGTTCGTGTCAAGTTAACTTGCACTGGTTCACCTAGATACTAAATCCATATTAGCTAATGTAATCGTTCTTGAAATACGTTCATCCATTATGTAGCAGTTCATTCAGAATATCATAAAGGACTATTGATGACATTTTAATCTATTTTATATCATTTTGACATAAGGTTCTTGATGCCAACGTGGTATATCTAGTTCTTCTCTTAAAGCATTTGTTTTTGTTTTTTTAGCAATAATTTCATAGTAAGCATCCAGTTGATTTCATTAACACTTATTCATACAGAGAATATTCTACACATATTGCAACATCCCATTTAACACAATATAGATTGAAAAGCCGCGAAACAAGACAAAATATTTTAACCACGTAGTTTTCTTGTGCGCAAAATCCCGCTACATTTTATATCATCAGTTATTCCGTCAAAGGAAGCGGACACGCGTTATTAGGTTTCATTTTCTATTTTTTTAAATTTTTGTATTACACTAATATTATAAAAATACTTTTTGAAACAAAATATTCTTAATTTTATAGTTAACTCGCTGCACTTAGCCGGCGTTGTCCGTTAGTATTTTTACTCTAATTTCTTATTGGCTTTTCTTTTTAATTTAACAGTTTTAGTTACCATTTTTACATGCAAGTTTGCAAATAAAATCTGATTATCACAGTATTATTTGGTCAATAATTGTTTTAATTAAACCAAAGTATTATACAACGATAACATATTTTGTTAAAATTATTTTGTTTTAATCTTACTTGTAATTTCAATTTTTTAATAATAATAATTTTCAAGCCAGTTTAAATGACTTTGTATTCTACAGTTTAAATATTTCAAATTTATTTAACTTTTTTTTGCAAGCTTTCGTTCTAGAACAACTTTGTCGGGCGAGACTGTCTTATAGTTTCTTTCTTCTTCTTTCTCATTTTGGTGGTATTAACCAGGAGGGGTCGAATCACGGTAAAAGGCAGAAGAGCACATCAGGTTCTAGAAGATGTTAGTATAAGTATAGTCTGGTTGACGTTATGCGCAGATTGGCGCCTTTTGAGTAAAAACTATAAAACTATAAGACAGTCTCGCCCGACAAAGTTGTTCTACAACGAAAACTTGCAAACAAAATTAAATGAATGATTGATTTTTTTCATTTAAATTGCACGATGTGTATTTTCAAAAATATTTCACTTATTTTCATGCGCGTCGTAGTGTTTCACAACTTACGCCTAAAAAAGTTGTTCTACAACGAAAGCTTACAAAAAATAAATAAATGATATTTGATTTTATATGTCACGATGTGTTTATTTTCAAAAATATTTGACTTAAAAACATTTTCATGCATGCTTCAAAGATGTTGTTAATCTCCTTACTCAAAAAGCGCTAATCTGCGCATAACATTGGCCAGACTATACTTATCCGAACGTCTTCTAGAACTTGACGTGTCCTACTGCCTTTACCGTGATTCGACCCCTCGGGGTTAATACCACCAAAATAAGAACAACTTTTTCAGGCGGTACTGTCTTATAGTTTTTTCTTCTTCTTCTTTCTCATTTCTAATTCTAGAAGATGTTAGGATGAGTAGAGTCCGGTCAATATTATGCGCAGATTAGCGCTTTTTGAGTAAGGAAATTGACAGCATCTTTGAGGAACGCATGAAACTGTTTTTAAGCCAAATATTTTTGAAAATCAACACATCGTGAAATTTAAAATAAAATATAATTTATTTATTTTTTTGTAAGCTTTCGTTGTAGAACAACTTTTTTAGGCGTAAGTTGTGAAACACTACGACACGCGAGAATCTTTCACACAATTTCATTAATATAGAGATTACTAAAGAGTGTTTTGATTTTAATTATTTTGTTGCAATAAGTAAACATAGTGTGTTTTATTAATAGAAGCTCGACTTCTGATGATTATCTTCCAAGGAGTGAACCTTTTTCCTCGCCATTCGCTTCGAACAGAGAGCGTATAATCACTCATTTCTTAACACATGGCAACTCAGATATTCAACAAAATAAGTTAATGGTATTGCATGCTGTTACTTCCCGCCATAAAACAAAACTGCATGCAAGACAGAAATGAGAACTGAATTGAAGCGTAGAATATCGCACTGCTTGACAATCAACTTTGAAAAACCTATTCGCCTCATCAACCAAACACATGACAGATCGTTAACAACCTTTTTAATGCACGATTTATCTATTACAGTTGCTTCGCAACAAGCTCGTTTAGAGAAAGCCAGATATGACTGTATTTACTTTGTATAAATATAAATATATGTATATTTATATGTATATATATATATGTATATATATGTATATGCACATATATATATATATGTATATATATATATGTATATATATATATATTCATATGTATGTATAAATATATACATATATATATATGTATAAATGTATACATATATATATGTATAAATGTATACATATATATATGTATAAATGTATACATATATATATATATATATATATATATATATATATATATATATACACGAGGGGCGTTAAATAAGTAATGCCCCTGACCCATTTCCCATGGCAGTAGATTAATTAAACTTTGCACAGTATTACTTTACATAGGACCCACCTAGAGTTATGCATTTCTCCCATCGTTTGATGCAGCTCTGGATACCATTTTTGTAGAACACCCCACGCCATAACTTCAGAAATCAAGGCTGCACAATCTGGGAAACGCTTTCCTTTCAAAAACAACTATATGGCTGGGAAGAGATGAAAGTCAGAGGGTGCAAGGTCAGGAGAGTAAGAAGAACGGGGAGAATTTCATAGCCACACGCTCGTGTTTCTGATCTGACGACATGCGAGGTGTGGACCGGAGCCTTGTCCTGCAGGAGGAGGGTACCTTTGCTGATCTTGCCTCGCCTCTGGATTTTGATAGCTTCTCTTAATTTCATCAAAAATGAAGCGTAATAGGCTCCTGTAATTGTTGTACCCTTTGCCAGGCAATCTGTCATCACTACTCCGTCCTGGTCCCAGTAGACTGTGAGCATGCACTTGCCAGCGGAGGGCTGCACCCTTGCCTTCTTTGGAGGTGGTGAGTCCAAGTGCTTCCACTGCATTGACTGGGCTTCGGTCTCTGGATCATAGTGATGGACGCAAGTTTCATCCTATGTAATCAGTCTTTTGAAAAACTTTGACTCATCTCCTTGGCACATCTCCAAATTCATCCTCGAGCACTCGACGCGTTCTTGCTTCTGGAAAGGTGTGAGCAACGTGGGAATCTATCTGGCAGATACCTTATGTTTCCACAAACCCTGTACTAATCCTGACCTCTTGGACTATTTGGCGAATAGTAATGCGTCGATCTTCCAAAATGGCAGTCTCAAATTGACGGACAGATGCCTCATCAATGGCATAAGAGGGACAACCAGGTCTGGGAGCTGTTTCCACAGACTTTCGGCCATTTTTGAATTCACGATGCCAGCGTTTTACAAGGTCATATGATGGGGAATCATCACCATTAATTTATTTCATTTCATCAAATGTCTCCTTTGGTGTGCGTCCTTTCAAATACAAAAACCGGATCACTACGCGACACTCAACTGGCTCCATTTAACACCTCTCATTTCAAACACTTGTAAATCAGAAACCACAATTAGTTCAAATCTGTTTTTTGCAACAAAACTCATGCAGATATAAATCATTACACATGCAAAAATTTCATTTGGATCAGACAACTGGAAGTGATTTAGACGCATTACTTATTGAACGCCCCTCGTATATATATATATATATATATATATATATATATATATATATATATATATATACACACACATGTGTCTGTTTGTGTGTGCGTGTGTGTGTTATATTATATCGGCATATGTTTGCTTATCCTATGTTTAAAGTAGATGTAAATAATTTCAATAAAAGGTAAGTCTTGTAAGTCTACTCGAAAGTTTAATTTAATAATGAACAATTTGATGTATTTCATCGTAACTGCTTCGGGGTACAATTTCTTGTGCGGGGCTCTTTTTCGCACGGCGATTATGAGTTTGTTGACGTTGTTCTTTTTAGGTTGTGGGGTAATCTCGCTAGGAGCAAAGTATAGTATCAGTTCTGATACATCACTTCATCTGTTACGTCTTCGGTAAGTGAAGGAGAAATCCTTCTGGACTGGAGCAATTTTATTCATGCCCCTTATTTGGAGAGTTTGGTTTCCCCACATCAAACGCCGACCTTGTGTCTAACTCTGCGTTCGTGGGGAAACAAATAAATAGGGGCAACGTATTATTTTATTTCACTTGAGTCGTTGGCATCGCACGTTACACTATTCATTCGAAGACTAAAATCTTCACTACCTTTATGGATGACGTAAACTATCATGTGATCACCACAGCTACTCGCTGCATTCATAAGCTTGACAAACCTCTAAAACTCGACTTCTAATCAACCGTTTTTTTGTTCTCGCTATTCGCTCTGAACAGAGAGTGTCAAGACAAAATTATATATATTTGTGTTATCTCCTCTCATATATTGTTTTTATTTATTATTTTGTATTCACGCTTGTCTGACTAGTGGATTTGGCACCTGTAGTCGGTCAAGGGGTATGATAATTGAGGTTTGGCATGATACATAACAGCTAAAACTAGTTTCTCAAATCGTTATAACAAGATAACTTTAAAAGTTGACAAACCTTTCAAATATTCCATCAATTATAAGTTTCATATTTATTGTCGTCAGAATATCCAGAAGATGAGCTAAGAAAATTGTATACACATCATTTTAGGTGAATTATTTTAATTTCTCTCAATAAATCAAATATAAAGTATTATAAATAAAATGAAGATATTCACGTGTAAAGTTCAAATGACGATTACATTTATTATGTCAGTAAACATTGACAACGACAAAAGATCGTATTTTTTCCCTCATGGAATTCAGAATTTGTTAATTTTCAGTAGAAATGTTAACTATTAGTGAAAGACAATAAAACTGAGAAATGTTAAGGAGAAAAATATGTGTGTTCATGTATATATGGTGTGTTAATGTATATATAGTTTATATATATATAGTGTGTTGATGTATATATAGTTTTCATGTATATATAGTGTGTTAATGTATATATATATATATAGTTTTCATGTATATATAGTGTGTTAATGTATATATAGTTTTTATGTATATATAGTGTGTTGATGCATATATAGTGTTCATGTATATATAGTGTGTTAATGTATATATATAGTTGTCATGTATATATATAGTGTGTTAATGCATATATAGTTTTATGTATATATAGTGTGTTAATGTATATATATTTGTCATGTATATATAGTGGATACATGTATATATATAGTGTGTTTATGTGTATATATATATATATATATATAGTTTTAATGTATATCTATAGTTTTGATGTATATATATATATTGTTTTAATGTATATATTGTTTTCATGTATATATAGTGTGTTAATGTATAACAGATTTCATGTATATGTAGTGTATTAATGGACATATAGTGTTCATGTATATATATATAAGGTACTCGTGTATATATAGTGTGTAAAATTTTCATGTATAGTGTGTTAATATATATATAGCGTGTTTATGTATATATTGTTTTAATGTATATATGGTGTGTTAATATATATATAGTTTTCATGTCAATATAGCTTTCATGTATACATAGTGTGTTAATGTTTTATAGTCTACATTTATATATAGTGTGTTAATGTATATATAGTGGTTATGTATATATAGTGTGCTAATGAATATATAGTTTTCATGTATTTATAGTTTTCATGTATATATGGTCTGTTGATGTATATATAGTGGGTAATGTATATATAGTTTTCATGCATATATAGAATGTTCATGTATATATAGTGTGTTTATGTATATATATTTAGTTTTCATGTATATATATATATTGCGTTAATGAATATAGAGGTTTCATGTATATATAGTGTGTTAATGTATATATAGTTTTCATGTGTATACAATGTGTTAAACTAAATATAGTTTACATGTATATATAGTGTGTTCATGTATATATATAGTGTGTTTATGTATATATAGTTTTCATGTACATATGGGTTGTTTATGTTGTCAAGGGAACTTTCTTTAATGGGCTTATGCTTTAACAGCGTTTTAAGACGTATTATTGTTTATTATTTTACGAAAGATCGACTGTTTTTAATTTTTAATTGTAAAAATAATTAGGTATTTGTATTGATATAAACAGAATTATTTATTAAAAAAAAAGAAAAAAGTTGTTTAATATCATTTTTATGAATTTTTAGTGTCTGGTGTTAATTCAAACGTATTTGGTTGCTGCTCTGCTGAAGAAGTTATGCGTGTTTCTTTTAATGTTTTTTCTTTCAAATTATATGTTATCTTTTACGGCTATCGACAATAAGAAACAAGTAAGTCAAGCCATAATATTTATGTAAACACTATTTGCACTGAAAAGTGCTCAATTCGTTGTTTATGGGCAGCGTGCATTATCGCTACTAGTAGCTTGCGATTTCACTTACCACAGTGCTCAACCCACTAAGGAGTTGGAGATATCCACAGAAATTGTTTCGATACATCACAGCTCTCTAATGTGGCTAGACTGGCAAGCGTTTCAGGTTAAGATCTTAACTTGACTGTTTGTTTTTCAGCAGTCGGCACTTGCCATGAGTAAGTGAAATCTTAATGTTCATATGAACACTATTAACATCGAAAAGTACTCAATTATTTAACTGAGAAGGCTATGTCACTTACTGTAGTGCTCAACACATGATTGTATGGTGGGCATATATAATCATACACAGAAGAAAATGTATGTGTAGCTACACAGCCAAGCGTTTCAAGTCGAGATGTATCCGTGCTTGAGAAGTGCGTTCAAAGATACATTTAAAGCACTTGTGTAGTGATACATAGTCGTGCAGCCATACTACTCAACTATCATCAGTAATGTGTGGGCTCGCCATATTTTATCTTCTTTCTATTCTCTATTTCCTTATGCGCGTATATCTATGATGTATACATCCCTATAGGAATCAACTGCAATATATATATATATATATATATATATATATATATATATATATATATATATATATATAATGCCCTTGTTGGAAAAAGAGAGAGCGAGTAGGAAGAGAAAGAGATTCAACTATTTGCTTATTGCTTAATGTTTCGCCCGTACTTTGTTCACGTCTTCCATCCCCCAGCCATTCAGGTACACGTGGGAAAATGTTTATGCATTCCTCTCTTCCAAAGTGACTGGCTCGAATATCGATTTATCCAATTCCTTCCTTGTACGATTGCATAACGATAAATATAATATTTAACCCAATTTCCGTTCATTACATTAAACAAACTCTGCATTGTTGCTTTTTTATCAATTTCCCCTCTGCTTGACTCATGATATCTATTGTTGAAGATCGAACGAAACAATGACCTTCACTTTATTGAGAAACCAGCTTATTTAAATAATTACTTTCCTTCTTTGTAGAAGCACAATCTATCGTTCTCTTTTCTTCTTCTTCTTCTTCTTCTTCTTCTTCTTCTTCTTCTTCTTCTTCTTCTACTCTCTCTCTCTCTCTATCTCTCACTTCCTCACATTCATTTCTTCCCTGCTTATGTATTGTGTATCTTATGTTTTCATAGCTCAATTCATCTCTCTCTCTCCCTCTCTCTCTCTCCCTCTCTCTCTCTCTCCATCTCCCCCCTCTTTTCTCTCCTTCTCGTCCTCTCCCTTTCTCCCCCCCCTTCGTCCAACTACCACCCTTTGCTTCACGCCTTCTTCTCTATTCGAATTACTGTTATAGACTCCGTGTCTGGAGTATTTCCACATGTGCAGAGTTCCATATACGTCGTAAGTTCAAAATACCACCGCTTGTTGCGCATATATACATTCTGTCCGTTTTTTATCAATATATATTTCAGTATCCAATTATATTTACCTCGAATCCGTCTTTAAAAATAATATCAGTAAGTAATTTTAAATTTTCTATGATCTAACCATTCTGAGATATGTCCCTATCATTTTCAAATAAATATAAATGTTGAAGCAATGATCGATTACCTGTTTGCCCTCAAATTATAAAAAATAACTCAAAATTAAAAAAGTTTTACTTGAAATCGATTAATCTCAAACTGAAATTAAAAAAGAGTAAATTCAAATTCAAATATCTTACAATTGACATGAAAGAAAAATGTTATTGATATTTGGTCTGCGTATTTTATTTATTTTCAAGTTACAGTTTAACATCAGTTAAACATATTAAATTTACAGTTGGAATATTTTAAGTTCAAATGTTGTTATTTATACGTCGATATTTTGTAATAATTGCCAAATGATGATTCATCTTCTTAATTAAATTTCTTCTTTTCTAAAGTTGAGGTCATTTTTTCATTTTGAAGTCGAGCTATTGAATTTGTAGTTTAATTTGTGATTTTTTTTTATTTACAGTTGAATTTTCTTTTCGTGATCTAAATATTTAACAATGCAATCTAGGTTGTGCGGAATCTCATGGGCAAATAGGACATTATTATCTACTTATGTCATCTATTCGACTTATTCCACTGAGTCTATTCATTGCTACAAATGCAGCTAGATACAACCTCGTACTATATCATGTTGTTTTGCTGCGTACATCTGCTTCGTAGATTGAAATCTATAAAAGCCAAAGGTGTTACTCTTTATTGCGGATGTGCTTGCGTAAAATATCACTTGCGTAAAGTTTATGTTATTGCGTGGGAACACGAGGCGATGTTATATGCAAACGCACTGATGCATCGTAATTGAATATAAACAATGCAATTGCTTTTACACGTAAAAACATATGTGTATGCATTTATTGTTTCTGTTTTGCGTATATTCGTATCGATTTGAGTGTAAGTATTAAGAGCACTGTGATGAATTCTTCTTTTGCATTGTGTCCTGTAGATTAATTCCTATTCCCATAATGTATATCAGCTAATTGGTCTACGTGTGTATTTCTAATATAGTGTATACCAAACAAAGGAAGCTGCCACTTTAGACGTAAGGGGATACTGAGAATTAAGGTGAAAGTTTTGGGGGTCATCCTAAATTGGGGCCTGTGTAGCGAGATGCGTATTCACATTCCTTTTAACTTTCTGCGTGTCGGTACATCCGGGGAAACAGTGAGCAGGGAGGGAGTTCCAACGTTCTGTAGAACGAGAAAAGAAGCTATTGGAGAAGACGGCTCTCCTGCATCTGGGGACCTCCACAGTGAATGGATGAGATTTAGTTGATTATCGGGTTAGTCGAGTATATTTACGTACAGGAGGCACCAGAGCAGCAAGTTCATCGGATCACATTCCATTGAAGTACTTGTAAAACAAGCACACTGATGCAACATTGCGGAGATGGGAAAGGGGCTGGAACTCGGTGGATAGTGAGAGACCTATTAGTTTAGCGACTCTTTTTGGACCTTGTCTAAGAGAGAGAGAGAGAGAGAGAGAGAGAGAGAAAGAGAGAGAGAGAGAGACTAGTGGATAGTACACCAGCCCAGATGTGACAACAATACTTTATACATGAACGAGTTGTTTCTTTCTAAAGATATAGGATACTGTCAGGTATGAGGAGATTTCTAACTCGGTAAAGGGAGCAGCCTTGGCGATGTCTTCTATATATTTATTTCCATTCATCCTACCTGTGAATATTGGGCTGGGGCGTTTAAACGATAAACTCTCGGGTAGGGTTCTATTTGACATGACAATCAATGGTTGAAGAGATTTCTTGTAGTTGTTAAATGGAGGGAAGCTTTATCTGAGCAGCATTAAATGTTACCATCCATTTATGACCCCATTCCACAACGGAGGTCACTTTCTAAGGATTTAGCCATAACCTCCGATATATGCGTGTTCGTCTTGCCTATATGACGAGAGTAGAGCATAGTGTCGTCAGCAGATATACCCATTTCAGACACAATGTAATCAGCGAGGTCGTTATTATGATTCAGCGAGGTCATTTATAAATTTCAGCGAGGTCGTTTATAAAATTCAGCGAGGTCGTTTATGAAATTCAAGAACAATAAAGGATTAAGGAGAGATCCCTGGTGTACACCTGCATTTATATCATATTGTTTGGACGAACGGTTATCAAGGAGAAGCTGGATCTTTCTTTTGGATCTAATACTATTAAATATTAGTCCAGTAATACTATATGAATTTATTTATATGCGAAGCCCACTTACCTTGTCCAGTGTATGGCATATGCGTTCAGAGATAACCGTTAGGATATCCGCAATAGACCATGCGTTACGAATCCATACGTATGGTCAGAAAGAAGTTCATCATAAACGAGGTGCTGACCTATCGCTAGATTTATTAAGGGGATAAATGGGCGATAATTATGAGAGTCACTCTATCTCCAGAAGTCTTGAAGACTGGTACCACAGAGGCAATTTTCCAGCTATCAGGAGAAGCAAGATTCGCTAAGGCATTTGTTGTAGAGTTTGGAGAGGAGTATGGAGTTTGGAATAGTGGGTTGTTCATTATTCAACACACTATTGAAGATTTTCTAGAAATCACGAGTAAGTAGTTTCTGCGTCTGAATGCGTTTTCTAGTAATCTCTGTAAACCTTCTCTTTGGTGTACCTTTCGCAACCTTACAATGTTTCTTAACTCTATAAATTGATGGTTAGTCGTAGTTTACTTATGGCGGTCGAATTGTCGTAATGCTTGCTGCCTTTGAGCATATTTCGAGGCGGACCATTGCGGAGAGTGAGGCTTGCTGGAGAATTTTCGAATGGAGGCATATGCTTCAATGCCGACTTTGACCCATCCGGTTACCTCATCTGCACAATGATCAGTAGGGACAGAAAAAGTTTCACTCCCTGGGGCGTCACTGATGTGATCTCTGATAGATCCCAAAAAAGCCTGCTTGTAGTATCTCGTCATTTTGAGCAATCACTAGAGATTTTAGGTTGATATCAATCATTACCACAAGGTTATCAACGTTCCCGCACGAGCTATGGGCATTTTGTCACACAGACCTCAGACAGTGGGGTCAAGAACATGGGCTATGAGTGAGGCTTGCTGGTCCACACCATTGAGGAAGCAGGTTGGGAAAGTAGGGAGTGCGCTATGGAGAAACTATACGTGGAGTTACCCGCCGCGTCTCTATAGCAAAAGAATACAACCAGTCAAGGTGATACATGTATTTGGCCACTTCAGTTAACTGAGAGTGATGTATCTCTGCTTTCAGAGACAAAGTTAAGCATGGCACAGTTCTGCGTCGAATGAGAACTGTATAAGAAATATAAGTAACTAACACTGTGCTGTAAGGTTAATCTAAAGCACATGTAGGTTTGATCATATGAATTTAAGCTATATTCTCTAATCAAGGGAAGGGTGCCCCGAACATAGACTGCTCGCCCGTGCAAATGTTGGTCAGAGTATTTACGGTAGAGTTGGTTGTATTCAGTCATGTAAAAATGGTGTGAGGAGATTGAAGATTGTTGGTTTGTTTGATTTAGGGCTAGGATATCCGGGGAGTTAACTAGAAAAAAGGTTTCTACGTCATTGATGCTAGTTTTAAGCCCCCAGATAATTGTGTATGCTAGCCTCAATGGCGAAGGCAAATATGTTTCTTAGAATGGGTCTGGTGTAGGTTTGCTTCTTTTAATTTTTATTGTAATTTTTATTTTAGATAGAGTGGAGAGGGCAAAGTGGGTACTTGTTTGTGCCAATAAGCTCAAACTTCCAGACCATTAGTAGCTATTTTATTAATGTGGGTTGTGGCCTCGGGATAGCCCATCGGGGATGACTGTATGATCCCTTTCCATGCACGACATAGCACGTACAGTTATCCACGATAGTATACAACTGTTGATAGCGTAGAAGTTCTTAGCGTTACCTCAGAATTTGTGCTGCTGTACTACCAGTCGAAAACATCAGCCAGACTATATATATATATATATATATATAAGTAGAATTATTGTATATATATATATATATATATATATTTATAGTAGTTATTGTATTGTTGTTGTTTTCGAGATATTAATTCAATGAAACTTTAGTGTTTATAAATAGTGCTCAATAACACGTAGAGCTGTATAATAGTATTCCTTTATTCATACAAGCATTATTGGTTACATATGTGGATACATGTTTAACTTACGATTTCCTTCGAAATCCAGCTTTTACCAGCCATCTTACAAAATAAATATGGCCCATAGAAGCTGCTTTTCGAACGAGATCGCAGCTGAAACATGTATACATGTAGCCAATAGTTTTTGTATTAATAAATATATATATATATATATATATATATATATATATATATATATATATATATATATATATATATATATTTACACACACATATATATAAATTTATTTATGCAATAATGCTACTTTTTACTTTTAAGTGTATGAAATATTTAAGCGTGTAGATATGAAAGTAAATATTTTCCCGTGCGACTAAATTCAGATCGGATGACCATACAAAAGAATCGTTCGCCCATTTTTCCTATTTATAATGTCCATGGGTCTGACATGTGAGAACAGGAAGAAAGAGCGTTGGGAGATGAGGTGAATGAAGGCTTTTCAATATCGGCAAGCACGGATTTAGATTGTATGAAGAGAAGGTGCGTGTTCTGTTCTGGTGCCAGGGACCAAAGTCGGATATGAGTGGAATGTTTTTTGAATGGCGATGTTGCTGCTGATGCTGCCAATAGTGTCAGTCTTTATTCTAAGACTTCTATATTTTCATATCTTGTTCATTTTCATTGTTCCTACGTCCGGTCATTTTGGGAGTATTCTTTTCTCTTTTATCAGGGGTTTCTTTTGCTCCTCTTTGTTCCGACTTTCTTTTAACACTTCCATTTTTATTACCATTCTTCAGTTTGAACTGCTTCATTTTCACTGTCTTAGTGTATTGCTTCTGCAGATTCATTTTCTTTCTTTTTTTACGCATTTCTTCGTTCGTATGAATGCGTATCTAGAGTGATATGTGTACGTTATCTCTATTAATATAATCTTATGTATGTGTATAAGTGTATATATTTGTATGTATAGGATACACTCCTAAACTAATGAACCGATCATTATAACTTTGGGAATACAGCTGCTAGGTTTAAGGGTGGATAATGCGGACCATATTGTATATTTTATGCAAAGGGAGCAAGTAGGGGATGGAATCTCTTCGTTAACATTCAGATACCTCTAGATGTTTTGTGAAAATTTAACAATAGCTATTAGATATAAATTAATAAATATTTCTCAAATTTGAGTTTTGGTGGAGTATTTTAAAGTTTTTTAAGTGTCATAATATGGACGCAAATTCGCATATGATAATTCAAATATTTCAGATATGCAATGCAGTTTAACCATAGTTATTAGACACCAATAAGCAACTTCTCTGGATACTAATGCTTCTAAAAACCGTTAAACATAACATTATGACATTTTCTAGAAAAAATAATGCAATTGGTGCGGATGAGAAAATAAAATAAAGATTATAGACATAAGGTTTAGCATCATTATATCTTGATTTTAATCTTCGTATGAAGACAGAAACGGTGTGCAAAACTGTTAGCCAAACAGATTTTTTATGTTTATACTGTCTCTGCAACACTACAAAATCGTCATAAAAAAATGACAAAGAGTAAAAAGTTATTGGATTAAAATGTCCTGGAAATAACCTACACTATACAGTAGTTAATTCTTGGGCGAAACAAAATAAAAAACAAAGAAAAGAGCAAACTCACATGTAGGGGGAACTCACTAGTATGACATTTTGAATTTTTTCAGTTAAGAGCTAGTACATCGTAATAGTTGTGTAGATATTTATAAATTTTATGAATTCTATAAGCTAGGTTTAAGCTTTGTCGCTTCGGTTATTTTTGTTGTGTGTGATTTGTTCTATATTTAAATGTTTTATATTGGGATATTACTATTCTGTCATCTACTATTAGGTTTACAGTTTCTATTGGATACATAGTCTTATAATATTCCTATACCGTCGACATTTTCAAATTTATGTTGCTGAAGGGGTTACTGCCACAGGTGTTTGTATGGGTCTGTAACGGGATAGGACATATGCGGTTACATGTAAACAGTTCTGAACCACTCCCTGTCTTTTATTTAATATATGTTCATTAGACATAACTATATTGTAGGATTCCAGAATACAGAGGTTACATTTCTTAGATTTGTTAGGTTTATATTTCCCTGCTCTACCTAATATAGACAATTTTAGGCTGCAGTGTATATTATTACTATTTCGTTCTCTTACATGTTTTGAAAAAAGTTGTAGGGACCTTCTTTGAATTTGTATTAGGTTCTTTAAAAGAGTGTATATGGTTTGTACCCCTGTCTTTGAACTCAATGTATGTTCTAATTCTGTTTTCTTCTATGACGTTACACTGATACACTATATCTGAAGTTAAACATCTCCCCTATTAAGGGAACTCATTGACATTTTTACAGTTAAATTGGAAGCTGTTATTTTTGTTCTGGACTGTACTAGTATCTAAGTTCCTATTATTGTTGATAGCTTTACTGTATTTTCATTTATAATGTTATCTAGCCTGCTCTCTAGGAATTATTTTCCCGATAATTGTGTAGAACTGTTATATGTTACTGAGAATGTTTAAGCCATGAGTAGGATTGAACCAGAGGTAGTTTCTACGTTTATTTTTCTTCCTAGTGATATCTTCAAGTTATGGTGAGTTTGTTGATCCCCTAGTGTTAAGTGTAGTATTAGATGCAGTATCCCGCGTATTATTAGTATTTATTCTCTTTTTAATTTGTCTGGAATTTCCCATAGCCATGTTGTATGATATTACGTGAGGTGTGTTCCGGTTTGCATTAGAATCCTCGTTGTGATTTACCGAGCTTACACTCATATAGTTTATTTTTTTCAGTATATCCAGATCTAAATTACGCTTCATAATAATATTTCTTATTTTTATTGAATAGTGGCTCGTTAGATAATAGTTTTGATATTCTCTAATAAATACTAGGGATTATGGTTTGTTTAATAGGTCCCTGGCGGTTAAAATTTACATAATAGGGAGTTTGGTTGGGTTTATGATATGGTCCATACGTTCTATTGTTTAAATATAAGCTGATGTTTAGGAAGTTAACTATCTTATCGTGTATGTCCATTGTTACGTAAAAGCCCAAATTTCTTAATAAGATATGTATATCCTGTTTGGTATTCTCTAGACTTCTATTGCTAGAGTTGACGAAGAATAGTTCGCTATCTCAAACGTGGTAGATCTTTATGGATCTCCTTCAGGATGTAGAGGCCTACCAAATCCGTTACCTGTGCAGAGTCCGGTTGACCAGTAGTTATGTCGAAATTAGTTTTCCTGTCTATGCTTGTCAATAGTTTGTTATCATACAGAAGAAGAGTTCTAGCTAGTTTTATAATGTCTATTTCTAGTCTAGTTATATTTGTTTCTATTTTATAGGGAGTGTTGGAACTCTTGAGTTCCGATATAGTGGTTGCTAGGATGGTGATGTGTTTGGAGTATCTGAAGGTGGTGTTGTGATGGTAGAGTCTTTGTTTAAATATTCCTTAAGTCATCCCGATGTAAGTTTCCTCCTTCCTCGTATCTACGCTGAATATGACTTTGGCTTCGTATACAATGAAACTGGTTGTGCATCCTCCTCTTAAGGGGCAAACATCTCTTTTGCATAGGTTAATACAAATCTAAAAGATATCTTATTTTATTTTCGACTAAGTATTCTGATATGAATCGTGTACCTTACAACTTATCTTTCATCTCCCCTGAACAAGTCGGTGCTACCAATTATATCTAAATTTAAACCAACAACGTACCTCCACATTGACTATAAATCATTTTCCCTTATACTCATCGCATTTTCTTCCTTACTTTCTGTGTATTCCTCTCCTGTAATAATGGTATTAGAAATATATTTATTCACTGTGATAACGTTTATGTGAATAGTCTTTTATATTTTGCGGTATGTCCATTGTTTCAATTTATTTCCTATAAACTTTTCTTTCTTTAAGTGAATGTTTTTACAAAATTTAAACAATCACACCATTAATTTGAAAACAGTGCAATTATTTCTGAATGCTCGGTTGTTGCTAGTTGCCATTTTGTTCAAGATATATAGCCCTGAAACATAACCATCAAGATATGTTCAGCAAACATTCTGGGCTATGTTGATAATGTAGATATGTAGATACATAGTCTCCGTTATTCAGACGATGAGAAAGCCGATATTAAATTATGTATCCGATACTTTGCAATTCGTTTTATTTAAGGCAAGTCATCAGATACGTGCCGGCTATTCTTGCAAATGTTCTGCTATCAATTCTTGCAAGCACATAATTCCCTCTCGCAATATTTTAGTGTTACTGGACATATTCAGCTAGATTTTAAAATTATTTTCTGGCTGGTACGCTCAATAGACTAATCACACATCTAAAATGATGGGAATGACGCCCACTTAACAGATGCCAAAAGCAGAGAATAATTTATCGTAAATAAAATATGGCTCTGCTATTTAAAACGTAACAATGACAACAATCCTGCCCTTTCATGTTCACCAGAAATTACAGTTTGAAGGCTTAAATGTCTCTTTGAGTTTTCTGACGATTACTGTGACAGCAATTATGAGTATCCCTTTTTCAAGGACGGGGTTATTTAATTAAGAACTATTAATCTGTGTGTGTGTTGTAACATCTCTCATGAATTTAATAGTAATAAATGAACCTTTAACATCACATTCCTCAAAGACATAATCGAAGGGTTACCCACCGAATACTAAAATCAAGAAAAGGTTCGTCTTTTTCTATGACATTTATAGAGATTTTATTGAAAAACCTACTTTTAAGTGACGTATTCTTTCGTTTAATTATCTTTCTAAATATCTAAATATTTCCCTTACAAGAAATTTATTTAGAGTAAAGGCAAATTCGAGGGAGTGGGTTCATGAGCCAATAGAAATTAAATCACGAAGACTCCCGCTCATCGTCCGAAGTTTAATGTGTGTTTTTTTAATATATATATATATATATATATATATATATATATATATATAATCTGTCCCGTCATACAAAAGTCAGAGAATAAAGAACTGCCGAACAAATCCACTTCAAATATTTATAGCAATTGAGAAAGCAAATAGCAAGTCAAGCCATTATTCCCATAATTAGACGTTTACTTTCTTGTCTTATTTCTACTTTCTATCCTGATATATATGTTTTTCTTTTTTTTTGTTTAACTTTCTAGTTTGAGCGAGTTTTTCTTTCTTATTTCTCTTTTTGACTTCATTGATTCTGACGTTATATGATGTGCAAATGAATATTCGTGCGAACATTAACAAACATGTGTTAATAAAAAAAGTCATCA